>JAABOM020101958.1:0-26119 GCA_011800125.2 Solanum clarkiae | reverse complement strand
GTCCTTCTTTCTTTCTCTATATTTCTCCACTAACCTCCGAACAAGGTGAATCGCTTCAGTAGTCGACCACCCCGGCATGAATCTAAACTGGAAACAGGGTGAAAGAATAGGATGAATTATGAGACTCCTTCAAAATCAACTCCCTTAAGTCATCAACATTACCCACACACAATCTACCTTGGTACCTAAGGGCACCAATTCTTCCTTGGGAGAAAACCTCCACTTTACCATCCTTCACCAAGATTTTCAACTCTAGCAAGGTGGGGTCAAGATCTTGTTTTGACTTTACTTCCTCAATCAAGGAATACTTAGAACCATCAACAACCACCACACCCCCATCTTCAACTTCATCCAACCTAACCCTTAACCTAGCTAACCAGTGAACTTCTCTAGCCACCTCTTTGCCACCATCATCAATATGAGCTGGATTACCCATGGACACTCTACTTAGAGTATCGTCCACAACATTAGCTTTGTCGGGATACACTCATGTCATAATCTTTTAGGAACTCTAACCACCTTCTTTGTATCAAGTTAAGATCTTTTTGGGTGAATATATATTTGAGAATTTTTATGGTCGGTAAACACATCAACATGAACCCTATATAAGTAGTGACGCCAAATTTTCAAAGCAAACACCATAACCGCTAATTCAAGATCATGGGTGGGATAATTTCGCTCATGCACCTTAAGTTGCCTAGAGGCATATGCTATTACCTTGCCATTTTGCATCAAAACACACCCCAAACCAATTGTTGAGGCATCATAATAAACCACAAACGATTCCAACCCTTCCGGTAGAGCCAAGATAGGAGCAGAGACAATCTTATCTTTAAAAGTTTGAAAACTCTTTTCTCATTCATCAATCCACAAAAATTATTCTTTATTTTGGGTCAACTTTGTCATAGGGGAAGCAATAGAAGAAAATCCATTCACAAGCCTCCGGTAGTAACTCGCCAAACACAAGAACCTCCTAATATCCGTCGGAGTCAAGGGTTTAGGTCAATTTCTTATTACCTCCATCTTCTTATGATCCACCTTAATTCCATCACCCGACATCACCTGTCCTAGGAAAGCAACCTCTTTCAACAAATTCACACTTTTCATATTTAGAAAACAACCTCTTATCCCTCATGATTTGCAACACTACCCTCAAGTGGTTCACATGCTCTTCCTCACTCCGAGAATAAATCAATATATCATTAATAAAGACCACCACAAATATATCAATATAGGGCTTAAAGACTCTATTCATGAGATCTATAAATATAGCCGGTGCATTAGTCAACCCAAATGACATTACCACAAATTCAAAGTGCCCTATCTAGTCCAAAAAGCTGTCTTGGGAATATCACACTCCCTCATCTTCACTTAGTGGTATCCGAACAGAAGATCAAACTTGGAAAAGTGACCAACCTCTTGTAGTTGATAAAAAAGGTTATCAATTCTTGGTTGAGAGTACTTGTTCTTTATGGTTGCCCTATTAAGTTACCGATAATCAATGCACATTCTAAGAGAAATATTATTTTTCTTCTCAAATAACACCGGTGCAACCAAGGTGACTTACTAGTCCTTATGAAACCCTTCTCCAAGAAATCCCTCAATTGATCCTTCAACTCCTTCAATTCTGCCAGGGCCATACGGTAAGGGGGAATGGAAATGGGTTGTGTAGCGAGAAGGAGGTTGATAGCAACGTCTATTTCCCTTTCGGGAGGAACACCGGAAAACTCATCGGGAAAAACATCAAGAAACTCATTGACCACCAGAATTGACTCAATAGGAAGGACTTTAGACTTAATATACCTAACCCTCACAAGATGATAATTGCAACCCTTAGAAATCAACTTTTGGGATTTAAGACAAGAGTTTCCCACTTAAAGATGGGCTCATTAGGGAATTGAAATTTAACCTTATGGGTTCTACAATCAATGAAAGCATAGCATGCATATAGCCAATCCATCCCTAGAATGATATCAAAATCCACCATATCTAATTCAATAAAATCACAAGGTAAGACTATATGCAATATGTACACGGGATGATTTTTATAGGCTCGTTTAGCAACAATGGACACATTAACGGGGATAGGTACTTCATAAGGTTCACACAAAAATTTAGGACTCACATGAAGCTTTTTGGCAACAAAAGGAGTAATGAAAGAAAGAGCGGCACCCGATCTATCAATGCATATATATCATAATAAAAAACCTTTAACATACCAATGAAGTGCCAAGCCAAGTCTAGTAACCCCTAGAGGGGTACGACTGAGATCGTCAACAATCATCCTCAAAATTTCTTGTAGCCCTTGGACAATGTCTCAACTTGTGATCCTTTGCGCCACACTCCAAACATGCACTGGGACTGGACAAACAATCTCCAACATGGTACCTTCCACATTTGTTGCACGTAGGAGAAGGTTGAACACCAACACCTTTGCCCTTCCATTGAGCATATGGGCAATCTACAACCTTGCGACCCACTTCACCATAACCATAGTAAGCACTAGAGTTTCTCAAACATTGTCCACCATGGTTTCTACCATATCTTTGGCACTTAGGATGGGTTGTCCTACCCTTGCTAATGGGCTTAGCATATGGAAGTCTACTTTCAAATTGAGTTCTTCTTCTCCCTTCCCTTGAGGCCACTGGGAAATCTCTCATCTTATGCCCATCGTTGCCATACCTGAAACAATCTTCAGTGCCCACCAAACAACTTTCTTAATGCTTCTTGCCACACCCTTGTCAAGTGGCAAAAAAAATCCTTTTCTTCTTGTACTTGGGAACCAGTAGACTAGTAGAAGATGAGGCACCGTCAACTTGGGCCCTCTTAGCCTTCCTCTCCCTCCTCTTATCCCTTGAAGTCTAAGGGGAACCCACTTGTTTATTGAATTGAGTGGCTACAACCTTGGCCAACAGTCGTATAGCATTACGAACCTTCACATTTGACATGGCACCATTAGGAAGTTGACCCTCAAGTGAGAGATGGATACCATTTTGTCTACCATTCTGATAACTTGAGACATGTTCTGAAACATAATTGTTAGGGATCAGTAATAAGCCTTAGGGGACTTAGCTCTACCGCCTGGCATAGATTATGAAGAAGTGAAACATTCCTAATTAAAATGCCTCATAGCTCCCATTCATAGTTGTGGCGCCCTTCACAACCATGAATAAGACTTATTTGATGCGGTGTGTTGGATTTCTGAGGAGCATTAACAACCTAGTGTTCTGATACCAAGTTTTTCATGACCCAAGCCTAGGGCCTAGACTTGAAATGGTGAATGGGGAACCCGAAGGGAACCCAAACAAGCCTCTTAGTATATCAATCATATATCCTTGGTCACGAAAGCAAAATAAGCATCACAAGATATAATTAATAAGGAAGCGGGACTAAGGAAAGTCTTTGATAATCACAACAGCAATAAAGAGTAAGCTCATAGCATAAGTACAACATAGTATCCAACAACATCTCTAACTTAGAATGGAGTAGGGGCCAAGACACTTTTCGGGCTCAACCTCATAATAAAAAGTGTTCAACATAAAGAAGTCTCAACCTAGAAAGAGTAGCTTAGATATTATCCTTGGACCTGATGACTCACCAATGCTTTTCTCCGAAGTACCGAGCTAGCCACGTGGAAGAGGATGATCAAAAGGAGATCCGGTCCCTACATGGTAATATCATGTAGGCATAGAGTATACATCAGTATCTTTGAATATACTAAGTATGTGGGGTGCAATACAATAAGACATAAGCCAATATATTGAAAATGCATAATCATAAACAATGGATGTATAATCTCAATATGGCATGCATCACCAATGATTGTAGTAACACATACTTGTAAATCAATCAACTTGCATAATATACCATATATATGTGGGAAGAGACCTTAACCGACATGAGTAAGACCAAGCGGCCTACAACATGGAATCCCCATGATTATCCATTATCGGTAAGGAGGCGGTCTACTTGCCAAGGTAAACCATACTTCACCTTACGAGAAAATGGCATATTTCATATGAAATAACCCTCCTTATGGGAACATGAGCCATTTTAAAAAAGGATTTCAAGATAAAGTGAACTAGATGGATCCACTAATATAGCAAGAGTAATATATAATCCTATGGTGGCACATAGTTTGAGAAAAGGAGTATCCCCTGAACATAGTCCACATCAATATCTAATCCATCCATGCTAAGTATAATCCCACGAAATACCTGAGATAATCATAAGTTTATTAACTTGTAAGAAACATGAAACATGACATAAGTAGCTCTTATACCTGTTTGACTTCTAATAGTGAGCCTAACTAGAACATGAGAATAGATAATAATCATACATGAACCATTTCTTTAACATGAATGACCCACAAGAGAAAAAAAGCTTGTAATAGGGCTTAACTGGATACTTGTAAAATTATAGGTACTTTTCACGAATTCAATAGATGCTTTAAAGAACTTAATCATCATGAAATCACTTGACTTGTAAATTATTTAATAGATCATCAATAACTTGAGAATTTTTTTCATGTCATTCTATCGACCACATAGTGGGTTCATGATACTTGTTCAAAATCATACAATTCGAGAGTAAAATAAAATGAGTAAACTCAATGCAAATCAACCTACCAACATTATAGTAAAACCCTCATCTATGGTACCTTAAAATCCATCACAAAATCTCATAATAGTTCATAATTTTATAGCTCAAAACATACATAGTCTCAATAGATATAGTCAATTCATGGAATAAACTTGAAATAGACATTTATGCATAATCAATCAAAACATTGTAAAACCCCAACAAGATTTATGCTCGTAATTCATAATAAGAGATACCCATAGGTAATGCAACTTGAAAACCTGCAATTTTCATGAAAGGAGAAGGTTGGACTTCATGGGTGAAATGACCCATGGATGAAGATCCACACAGCTTAATCCTTTAATTCCTTGAGGTGAACTTGATATAAACTTAGAGCTTGAAATGAGTCCTTGAGTTCCAAAATTGAGCTTGAAATCCTTTGATTTGAGTGAGAGAATTGATAGAGTCTTCAAGAGGTTCGAGAGAGGGTTTTGTGAGTTCTATAGTTGAAAATAGCTAAGTATGGGTGATTTCACATTTAAGTAGGCATGGGGCTATTACCCGAATGTCCTTGGGCGAATTAAGAAAACCAAGGAAAATAATACATTAGTCCGTGCCCCTGGCGAGATGCGGACCAGATGTGGACTACAAACTACACTAGTTCGTGCCTCTATCGCATCGCAGGCAGGGTGCAGACAGACACTAGATTACAAAATATTAGAAGAAATTATTTTTCACTATGGGTCTTCTAAATTCTGGGTTATACCCATTCCCCACTCAGTTTTGCTCCCTGATCGAGAATGTGAAGTCAGATTTATGAAATCATGCATGGATATTGAGATATATGGAGATTACGATTGTGGGGTATTCCAGACCAGATAAGGGGTGTTTTAGAGAATTTGGCTAAGTGTGGAAGGACTCTACGAGTACTTCCACGACTCATAGAAATTAGTATGGCCCGTCCTGTTTGTCATAAATCCCAATTCAGAAAAGGGCACATTTCAAGACACTCAGGTGAGCCATCAAATGAAAAGGCCTACAACCCATAAAACCCTCCCCTGTGTGTAGACGGAGTTTCGTGGATGACCTCTGGCAATTTCTATTTAGAGGCAGTATGGTCATTTCCCATAATTTTATTCCTAAACTACGACATTTGGGGGATGAAAATGGGGACCTATATTAGTCTTCAAGCCCTAAGAATTCCCCTCATTCTCTCATTATTATAATTCCCAATTTCTAGGGCAAGGGCTTTCAAGAACAAAGTTAAGGTTTACCAAGCTCCTTCCTCAAGACTTTGACTCCGATTCTCTCTAGTTTCTTTGGTTTGTGAGTTAATTTATAGCTACTTTTTCACCCATAAAGTTTCCTATTATGCATTTTTACCTTTTTGTTTTAAATTCCTAAGTTTCATTGCCTGCTTATGATGATTTTATGGTTCCCATTCTGTTATATGATGTCCTTAAAGATTAATGACTATTTTGTTAAGTAAATATACAAATATTTTGAAGTGTAATGTTGATTCTAAGATGGGTTTGCTGTGGCTAAGGTTGGATGATTTAGTTTCCCCTTTTAATGAAATTTCTTAATACTTATATGATTTATGATTGTTCCACGCATTAATTAAGTGCACCCTATTTTCATGAAGGTTTCTTATGAATTATGACTATCAATAGGGCATTTATGAAGAGCTTCAAAGTTAAGTTTTTCAAAGCTATATGTAAGATGATTATTGTCCTAAATGATATTTAAGAAAGATTCCCAAGTTTGAGCTACTCCTATTGACTGTTACTTATGATTCTAAAGTATGTTTAAAGATTCAGTAGGATGACTTAGCACCTAGAGAACGTGAGATTGGGACTTATCTCGGTAGTTGAGGCATGACCCCTTGAAGCTAAATCTCAAATATCCCTGACTATGTGCCACTATAAGAGCCTTGTAGGCTCGACTATTAGATCCACGTAGGCCCCCAAAGTTATTAAAGATACTAAGTTTCGACTCTCTCCCTTGACAAGTAGATTCTCCTTTTCCCAATGGAAGGAGTGCATTGGCCATTCCCAATGGAAGGAGTTGATTGCATTCCATGTAGTAGCTCATATGGTCATACTGTCAGTGATGGTCTATTCACATAGGTTTACATGATCCCATGATATGTCTTAAATTCACGTCTTAAAGCTGCATTGTCTAATGTTGGTCTGAGCCGTATCTCTTGTGCAAGTTTAACCTTATTTCTTGTCTCATTATCCTTACATATACTTATTTGTTATATTTAATTATAATGGCATTATAGTTTCATCCATGCATTGCATCTCATATACTTAGTACATTCAAAGTTACTAACACATATTTGCCTACATGATTTAACCATGTATGGACAGGTACTCCTCCACCGGCTAGTGGCTAGTATTCGACGTCCAAGACTAGCTCTACTGTTATGGTGAGCCCTTAGATCGAGATCCTCCACTCTTTCCTTCTAGCTTATATTTAGCTTCATTTAAGACAATGTTTTGTAGCTCGTCTTAGACACTTATTTTAGTATTGTATTATCTAAACTTCTTTCTATTGATGGAGACGGTCTGTCATCAATTCCATCGATTTGTGATGCAGTTGGTATGCGCATGGAAAAAGTAATGACTTAGTTATTCTAGTATTTAAATGTTGCTTCATGGTACAAAGCCTATAGCCCGCTTCCCTTTACATTTTCTTTTTGTATTATGTCTTGTATATTACCTATGAATGCTTGAGATACTTAGATCACTTGGGCAAGGTGCTTTCGAGAACCTCATCCACTGTGCGATGACTAGGCCTCTAGGTTGGGTCAATACAAACTTGGTATCAGAGCATGAAGTTTTAAAATATTCCTCGGATGTCCAAGCATATCCCATAGCATAGAGTCTCATTCAAGGTTGTGAAGCTTGTCATTAGCTTGAATGAGGAGCTATGCGAAGATTTAGAAAAGTCTTCCCTTCTTTCTTAAACAATGTTGTGCCTTAGAGCTGAGTAAGGTTTCTCGCTAACTAACAACGAGCTTTTGCTTCTTTCTAGATAATGCTGCCCTCAAGAGCTTCGCACCAAGGAGTCACTCCGGACCAACAAGCCCCTCTACTTCAGAAGAACAAAGGTGTGTCTCACACTAAGTTCAGAGTCACTTTCATGATGTTGGCCAAAGCATTAGCTAACCAAGACAACAAGTGGACAACAGTGCCTACCGTAGTAGCCAGAGTTCATGATTTCATGCGAATCAACCTGCCAAAATTTCGTGGGTCAAAGGCGAATGAGGACCTTATGGAGTTTATAGAAGAAGCCCACCGCGTTGTGGTGGTGATGGGTGTGTCATCAGAGGAAAAAGTTTAGTTGGTGGCTTACCAGCTTAAGGGAGTCGCCAAGGTTTGGTACAAGCAGTAGGCCATTGAGAGATGTCAAGAAGTGGGTCCCATTTGTTTGGAGGAATTCCAATGTGCCTTTATGGATTGTTTCTTCTCCATTGAGCTTAGGGAGGCGAAGGTCCCAGAGTTTATCAACTTAAATCAAGGGGTATGAGTATGAGGAAATATGTCCTGAAGTTCACCCAATTGGCCAAGTACCCTCCATTCATGGTTGCGGATTCAAGGGCTCGCATGAGCATATTAATTTTAGGTATTTTTCAATTGGTCACTAAAGAATGCAATATGGAGATGTTTATCAAGGAGATAGATATTTCCTGTCTAATGATATATGTTGAACAAATCGAAAAGGAGAAACTCTGAGAAAGGGCAATGGAATCAAATCGGGCTCATATAGTTGGAAGAATCCATTCTCGTCAAAGGAGCTGAAGTAATAAATATCAAGGTGGCCCAAGACATAGATCCACCAACACTCCTCCTTCCAGGAAGTACAAAGGGGTTTCCCTAAAGCTCCAAAGTCATTTCCCCAACTGTGGAAGACCCCATAAAGGGGAATGCTTAGTCGGGTCCAATGCCTGCTTCACCTGTGGAAAGCCTGGTCACCGTGGAAAGAACTACAAGAGTGGAGGCAGAAGGACACAAGGCTATAGGGTCAAGCTCATGGTTCCCCAAGGCGCAACCAATTCTATTCCCTTCACGGTCGTCAAGAGGTTGAGGTAGCCCCAGATGTGGTCACTGATATGCTACAATTATATGATTCAGATATATATGCACTTTTAGATCTGGGAGCAAATTTGTCTTTTCTAATCCCATTCTTTACATATAAGTTTCACGTATGTCCTAAAGTCCTCCATGATCCTTATGATGTAAGTAACCCCATGGGTGAATCTATCATAGCCAAAAGAGTCTATAGGGGTTGTCTTGCTTTAATTCTACATAAAGTAATCCCCTGTGATTTAGTTGAAATCTCCATGGTTGACTTCGATGTAATTTTAGGGATGGATTGTTGCATGTTTCTTATGCCTCCCTTGGTTGTAGAACCTGTAGGGTCAAATTCCTCAATGATCCAGTTCTCGATTAGGCGGGTAGCAGTTCTTCATGTAAAGGTCAATTCATTTCTTTTGTCAAGGCCCATAAGATGATTTCCAGGGGATATATCTACCACTTAGTGAGGGTCAAAGATGTCTCATCCAAGTTCCCTCTCTTAAGTCGGTACTTGTTGTTAGTAAATTCCCTGATGTCTTCCCGGATGAGTTACCAAGTGTCCCTCCCAAAATAGAGATAGATTTTGGTATAGACCTGGCTCCCGCAGACTTGAAAGATTTAAAAGAGCAACTGAGGGATCTGCTGGAGAAGGGTTTCATCCATTCTAGTCAGTCTCCATGGGGTGCCCCAATGCTATTTGTAAGAAAGAAGGATGGGTCACTCCACATGTGCATTGACTATTGACAACTCAATGAGGTTACTATCAAGAATTAATATCCTCATTTATTTGATCAACTCCAAAGGCCACTCATTTCTCAAAGATTGATATGAGATCCAATCCAATTGAGGGCGAGAGAAAATGACATTTCTAAGGCGACTTTCTCGATTAGGTATGGTCATTTCGAATTTATGTGATGACCTTTGGCATCACTAATGCACTGACAATATTTATGGACCTCACAAAAAGGTTGTACAAGCATTACCTCGACTTGTTCATGGTAGTGTTCATTGATGACATTTTGATCAATTCACGAGGTTAGGAAGAGCACATGGAACACTTGAGGGTAGTATTGTGGACCCCGTGGAAACAGAAGCTATATGTAATGTTTGACAAGTCCGTACTTTGGCTAGATGAGGTTGCCTTCCTTGGACACATGGTATCTAGAGAAGGCATCAAGGTTGATCCTAAAAAGACAGAAGCAGTAAGAAACTGGCAAAGGCCATTTACTCCTACTTATATAAGGAGTTTCTTAGGTCTAGCCTATTATATTGATGGTTTGTCCAAGATTTCTCCATATTTTCACCTACTCTCACCAAGCTAACAAAAAAGAAGGCCAAGTTTAAGTGGACAGATGAATGTGAAAGGAGCTTCCAGACCTTGAAGGATAGTTAACTTCGACCTCCATATTAACATTGATCGAGGGGAGTGATGGATTTGTCATGTGTTGTAGTGCATCCATGATTGGGTTGGATTGTGTGCTAATGCAACATGGGAAGGTGATATCCTATGCTTCACGGTAGTTGAAAGTGCATGAAAAGAATTACCCGACTCATGACCTTGAATATCGCAGTGGTGTTTTCCTTAACGATCTGGCGACACTATTTGTACGAAGTCCATGTGGATGTTTAAACTGACCACAAAAGCCTCCAACATGTGTTCACCCAGAAGGATCTCAACTTGAGGAAATGGAGATGGTTAGAACTATGAAAGGGTTATGATCTGAGCGTGAAGTATCACCCCAGAAAAGCCAACATGGTAGCTAACGCCCTTAGTAGAATTTCAATAGGTAGTGTGTCCCATATAGAAGGTGTTAGGAAAAAGGAGTTGGCTAGTGATTTTATAGGTTGGCAAGGCTGGGGGTGAGATTGAATGAGTCCAGAGATGGTGGTGCATTGGTTCTTCATGGGCCAGCATCTTCTCTGATCAATGAGGTTAAGGCCAAGCAAGATCTTGATCAGACTTTTGTTGAGTTTAAGACTTTGGTGAAAGATGGAAAGGTAGAGGCTGTCACGACCCAAAACTAGGCCTAATATGACAAGGCGAATGGGGAACCCAAAGGAACCCCAAACAAGACTCTCAGCATATCACACACACATCCTTTGTTGCGGAAGAAATTAGACAACAACAAGAAAGTAAAAATCCAAGGGACTAAGGGGATTCTTTGATAACATAAAACATAGCAGAGTCAAAGGAGTCAAAGCTCAAGCATAATTATGTAATTATTTCCAACAACACATCTAAACATAGATTTGAGCCCGGGCTCACCCTCATAGTATCAAGAGTTCAACACAAAAAGATATCAAAGACAAGAGAATTATAGCTAGTATCCCCGAACATGAGGACTCACCAAAGTTCTTCTTCAAGATGTTAAACAAGCCATGTGGAGGAGGACAGTCAATTGGAGCTCCGGTTCATACATGGTAACATCATGTAGGCATAACATTTGAATGTACTAAGTATGTAAGGTGCATTGCAACAAGAGATAGGCAATGTAATTAGAATGCATAGTTATAAGCAATGGATAAGCATAATAACAATATGGCATACATTATCAATGCTTAAATAAAACATGCTTTGCAAATCATTCATCTTGCATAGAACATAATATATACAAGTGTGGGAAGAGACCTCAACCGACATAAAATAAGACCAAGAGGACTAAAAATTGGAATCCTGATGATTACCCATCACCAGTAAAGAGGTGGTCTACTCACTAAGGTAAATCATACTTCAAACTTACGGGAACATGACCTAATTTTCGAAAGGATTTCATTAAGAAACTTCACCTTACGAGAAAACGACTAAATATTGGGAAGAACCTCAAGAGAAATTGTACTAACTGGATCCACTAGTAAAGCAAGGATAGAACTTATCCTATGTGGCACATAGTTCAAGGAAAGAGAGTACTCCCTCAATCCATCAGTGCTAAATCTAATCCCATGGAATATACAAAGTAATCATAGCTTTAATAATTCATAAGAAATATAGGAACATGATATGAGTAGCTCTAAAACATATTTGTCCTCAAAAGAAGATTGGATCATCCTCAAACATTACCCTTGCATTAACATCACCATCAAAGGCTCACAAGAGGTAAAATCTTTAAGAAAAGGACTTAATCTGGCTTTACAACATCATCACCATTTTCATGAATTAAACATATCTTTAGAAAATCCAAAATCATCATAAAGTCACTTGACACAAATCAACCAATAGATCATTAAAACTTTAAGAATCCTTAAAAGGCATTTTATCAAACACTTGGCAGGTATGTAATGCTAGTACAAAATCCTGCAATTCAAGAGTGAAAACATGTAAGAAAAACCAATATAAATCCACCCACCAACACTTGGTAGCATTCTCTAATGAGATACATCAAAACCCCTCATCAAATCTGACAATAGATCTTAGATTTACAACTCAAAACATGCATAGTTAAACAAAATTTTATAAAACCCCTATGTAGTTTATAGTCATAATCCATAATAAGTAATACCCATAGATAATCTAACTTGAAAACATGCATTTTAGGTAAAATGGAAGGTTGGGCACCATGGGTCAAAGGACGCAATGGTTGAAACCCACATACCTCAAACTTGGAGATTTCCTTGATGAAGATTTGAATGAGTACTTGAAGCTTGAATGAATTTCTTGAGTTTCGGGATGAGTTAAAGCACTTGATTTTGGATAAAATATTTTTCTAAATGTTAGAGAGAGGGTTTTGGGGAATGCCTTGAATGATATGGGGTTGAAAAATGACTAAGTATAGGTATTTTTAGGCATAGGAAGGCTTAGGACCAACACCCAAAAGCCTTGGATCGAAACAGAAAAATAGGCACAAAATAACACATCTCCGCGATGGCTCCGTGTCGCTGAGTAAATACGTACCCATACTAGAATTGAAATTTTTGTGAAATTCATTTTTTGCTACAGGTCCTCTAAAATTCGGGTTATACCCATTTTCCACTTAATTTTGCTCTCTAAACAAGAATATGAAGTTGGATTTTTGATATCACAGATGAATTTTGAGATATATGGAAATTACGATTATGGGCACTTCCGAGGCACATTTTCGAGCACTTTTTGGGGACGTTTCAATATCTCCCCCTTGGAAATGTTCATCCCTGAATGTCAAAGAAACATACATAAGAGAGGTAATCATGAAGATCCCAGCCCAACATGAATGCAACAAATGCACTTAAACATCATTTTCAAAATCTCAACATGAATGTCAAAATCACCATAACTTGCCAACATAAATATGAATGCATACAAATGACATAGGGGCTGAAACTTAAGACTTGAATTCATATAAAGGACTTAGTTGTCATCTTAGGCTTGAATAGAGTGAAAGAGGTATGGTATCGCTTCTCCATGTCTTCTTCGGCTTCCCTAGTGACACATTCAACTTGCTGTTTCTTCCAAAGGACTTTGATGGATGCTACATCTTTGTTCCTCAACCTTCTGACTTTTCCACCCAAAATCCCCACCGGGATCCCTTCATAGGCCAAATCATCCTTGTCACACCCACAACCTCTAAAGACACCATAGTATTTGGGTCACCACACACCACCTCAACATAGACACATGGAAGACCAGACGAACCGTATTCATATCAATGGGCAACTCCAATTCATAGGCCACCTTCCAATCTCCTCCAAACCCTATAAGGACCTACAAACCTTAACCCATTTGCCAACCTTAAGCACACATAGTCCATCTTGGCACTAAAAGCCATCATCTCCCCCTTGGGTGAAAACCTCCACTCTATTAAGGAGGAATCAATGTGTTGCCTAACTAGACCTCCTCAACCAAAGTAGATTCAGAACCATCAAAACCACTACACTACCATTCGCAACTTCACCCAACCTCATACCCAACCTAGTCACCTAGGGGAACTTCTCCAACCACCCTCTCCTCATCCTAAAGATTGCCACTTTCCATAATTAGCAAATAATCTCTCACTCCTCAAAACTCACAATATCACCCTCAAATGGTCTACAAGCTCTCCCTTACTTCCGAAAATAAGCCAACATATCATCACAAAAGACCACTACAAACATATCATGGTAGGGTTTAGAGACCCTATTCATGAGGCCTATAGACATAGCCAGTGCATTAGCCAAACCAAAAGATACTACCCCAAATTATAACATCGAAAGGATATCAAGAACTCATTGACCACCAGAATCAACTCAATAGGAAGGACCTTATGCTCAACATCCCTAACCCTCACAAGATGATAGAGACAATCCTTATAAATCAACCTTTAGAGTTTAATTAGACCTTAAAAACAAGAAATAGATATACCTCTTCACTACCACTCAAGGATGGGTTTATTAGGGAATTGGAATCTAACTTTTTACTGGTCCTACTATTAATGAAGATACACTATGCATGTAACTAATCAACCCCAAGTATGACATTGAAATCCACAACATCAAATTTAACAAATCACAAGGTAAGACCTAATTTAATATGAACACAGAACAATGTCTATGAACTTTTCTAGCAATAATAGACTCACCAATGGGGTAGACACTTCATAAAGTTCACCTAACACCCAAGACACACATGTATCCCACTAGCAACAAAAGAAATAATGAAAGAAATAGTAGCATCTGGACCTATCAATGCATACACATCTAAGTAAAAGGAAACTTCAACATACTGGTAGCAACATTGGGCGCTTTATCCCCTCTTTGCCTCCCTTGATTAGCATAAAATCAATTGTGCCTTAGGGCACCACCTTGAGGACCTTCTCTTCCTCCTTGGCCTGTATTAGCACTTTGGTTTGAGGTCCATCACCTCCACCTTTGGGTTGAGCATGACGACAACCACTAACTTTGTTCCCAAATCCACCCTAACCAAAGCAAGCATTAGACTTCTTCAAACATGGGCCACCATGGCCTTTCTTACGCTTTCGGCATCTAGGCTTTGCCACCCCCTCATCACCTCCTTGAAATATTTGTTTCGGCACCCTACCATTGGCAAACCCCTCATTCGAAGCATTGAATGACTCTTGGTTTTGGAATTTGTGGCCTTGAGGAAATCAACCACCATTGGAATTATGAAACCCACCTTCAAAATGGGCTCTCTTGGCCTCACCAATTCTTTTCTTTCTAAGCTTTTTACCCTCCAGTTGTTCGGCATAATTTATGAGATGGGATAAATCCATATCTCTTATCAATACGGTGACATAACACTCCTCATTAACCAAGTTGGACACCCCCATCACAAATTTTTTCATCCTAGACCTTGGCTCGGCCACCAATTATGGTGCACACTTGGAGAGTTGATTGAACTTGAGGGTATACTCCATAAAACTCATAGATATTTGCTTTAGATTCATAAATTCCATCATCTTGGCCTCCTTTTGCTCAAAAGGGAAGAATCGATTGAGAAATGCCACCATAAACTCTTCCCAAAGGATGACATTGTTATTCCCATTCTCCCCTTTCTATTGGGTAAACTATATTTGAGCCACCCCCTTGAGTTGGTAGGCCGCCAACTCCGCCTTCTCCTCCAATCTAATGTACATATCATCAATAAAATCTTGAGGGTCCTCATCTACGTTAGACCCATGGAACTTTGGCAGGTGCATCCTAGTAAAGTCTCTCACCCTTGAAGCCGGTGTAGAAGCATGATGAGCTTGGGCCCCTTGGTTGATTTGATTAGTCATGGAATGAGCTTACATGGTAAGAGCATCCTAAAATTCTTCATGAACCACTCCTTCATCTTGAGAAGTAGGAGGAGCCGGTTGCTCCTTGGGTGTACGGGCTCTTTTTCCGCTTGGAATTGGCATAATCTAGAAATAGCAAAGAACATTCATTAGGGGGAAAACCTTACCTTAACTTCTACAACATGATATAGACTGTGAAGAAGGAGTACTTTTCCTAAAACGCCTCATAGCCCCCCATTCAAGTTGTGGCGTGCTTTGGGACCATGAATAAGACTCTAATCGATGTGGTGTGTTGGATTTCGAGGACCACTAATAACTTAGTGCTCTGATACAAAGTTTGTCACGACCCAAACTAGGGCCTAAATGTGACGCGGCGAATGGGGAACCCAAAGGTACCCCAAAATCCTCTTAACATATCATACACACATCCTTAGTTGCGGAAGAAATTAGATAACAAGAGAGTAAAAATAGGGATAAAGGGACTAAGGGAATTCTTTGATAGGATAAAATATAGAAGAGTCAAATGAGTCAAAGCCCAAGCATAGTTACATCATTAGTCCCAACAACACCTCTAAACATAGATTTGAGCGGCAGCTAAGACACTTTCTAGGCTCACCCTCATAGTATCAAGAATTCAACATTAAGAGATATCAAAGACAAGAGAAACATAGCTAGTGTCGCGAACTTGAGGACTCACCAAAGTTATTTTTCAAGATGTCAAACTAGCCACATAGAGGAGGGTAGTCAAATAGAGCTCTGGTTCCTACAAGGTAACATCATGTAGGCATAGAGTATGCATTAGTACATTTGAATGTACTGGGCAAAAATACAAAATGAGATAGGCAACGTAATCAAAATGCATAATTATAAGCAATGGATAAGCATAATAATAATATGGCATGCATGATCAATGCTTAAAGTAAAACATGCTTTGTAAATCATTCATCTTACATAGAACATAATATATATAAGAATGGGAAGAGGCCTCAACTGACATAGGATAAGACCAAGCGAACTACAACTTGGAATCCTGATGATTACCCCTTACTGGTAAAGAGGTGGTCGACTTGCCAAGATAACCCATACTTCAAACTTACAGGAACATGATCCAATTTCGTATGAAGTAACCTTCCTTATAGGAACACGACCCAATTTCGGAAAGGATTTCATTAAGAAACTCATCTCACGGGAACACGACCCAATTTCAATAAGAACCTCAAGAGAAAGTGTACTAAATGGATCCACTAGTAAAGCAAGGGTAGAACCTCATAATAGGTGGCACATAGTTAAAGGAAAGAGAGCTCTCCCTCAATCCATTGGTGCTAAATATAATCCCACTAAATATATAAGTAATCACAACTTTAATAATTCATAAGAAACATAGAAACCTAACACGAGTAGCTCTAAAATATATTTATCCACTAATGGTGAGCCTAACTTCAAAACAAGAGTGGGTTGTCCTAAAAAATTACCCTTGCATTGACATCAACACAAAAGGCTCACAAGAGATAAAATCTTTAAGAAAAGGATTTAATCCATCTTTACAATATTATCATATTTTTATGAGTTAAACACATCTTTAGAAAGCCCAAAATCATCATAAAGTCACTTGACACATAAATCAACCAATAGATCATTAAAACTTTAAGAATACTTAAAAAAAACTTGGTGGGTGTTAATGCTAGTACAAAATTATGCAATTGAAGAAGGAAAACATGTAAGAAAAACTAATGTAAATCCACCCACCAACACTTGGTAACATCCTTTAACAAGATAAATCAAACCCCTCATCAAATGTCATACTAGATCTTAGATTTATAACTCAAAACATGCATAGTTAAACAATATTTCATACAACCCCAATATAGTTTATAGTCATAAATAATAATAAGTAATACCTATAGATAGTTTAACATGAAAACATGCATTTTAGGTAAAAAGGAAGGTTGGGCACCATGAGTGAAAGGACCTAATGGTTGAAGCCCACATACCTCAAACTTAGATTTTCTTGATGAAGATTTGAATGAGAACTTGAAGTTTGAATGAATTTTTTGAGTTCCGGAATGAGTTTGGGGCACTTGATTGTGGATGAAATATTTTTCTAAGTGTTAGAGAGGGTATTGGGGAATGTATTGAATGATATGGCGTTGAAAAATGACTAAGTATAGGTGTTTTATGCATAAGAAGGCTTAGGCCCAAGACCCAAAGGACTTGGACCGAAAAAGGAAACCTGGCACAAAATAACACATCTCCTCACGGCTCCGCATCACGGAGCAAATGCATACCCCTACTGGAATTGAAAATTTCATGAAATTTGTTTTTCACTAAGGGTCCTCAAAAATTCAAGTTATACTCATTTCCCACTCAATTTTGTCCCTGAACAAGAATATGAAGTCAGATATTTGATATCATCCATGATTTTTGAGATATATAAAAATTACGATTATGGACACTTCCAAGACATATTTTTGGGCATTTTTTGGGGTTATTTCAGTGGTCTTCTCACAAGGGGAAGATTACGTACTCCAGTATTAAGGTAGGTTGTGTGTACCCAGTATTGATGAGTTGAAGAAGTTGATTAGACGAGAATCCCACAACTCGTCCTACTCCATCTGTCCCGACACCACCAAGATGTATAGAGATTTGAGAGAGATTTATTGGTAGAATGGTGTGAAAAAGGACAAAGCCCAATTTGTGTCCGAATGCGCCAAAGCCCAATTTGTGTCCGAATGCGCTAGCTATTAGCATGTAAAGGTTGAACACCAACGACTGGGTGACTTAGCCCAAGATGTTGATATTCCTACTTGGAAGTGGTAAGAGATAAACATGGATTTTTTAGTTGGATTGCCAAGAATCAAGAAGCGTTTTGACTTCATATGGGTGATAGTTGACCGCATGACTAAGTCAGCCCATTTCTTACTGGTGAAAACCATATTCAGTGTTGAGGACTATGCCCACTTATATATCCAAGAATTGGTGAGGTTGCATGTAATACCCTTATTGTTAAATGATGTAGTCACTTTTCTAAAGGTATACCCTCAAGATAAAACCAACCCCTACTTCATAACTCTTTGACTTGAGTTTGTGTCGTTAGAGAAATTAATTTTCTTGAATCATTTAGTGTGATTTATTTGCTTTTATGAAATTATACATGTTAAACAAGCCTTAATAATAATTATGTGTGAACAAAATAAATAAGGAAGGAAATAGAGAAAATTAGGGCAACCACCTTATTGGACCATTTTTCTTTTAAGATGCTCTTGACATAAAATATATTTCCCCAAAAGTAAGTCAATTTAATGAATTTATAACTCTCTCATAACTTGATATTTGACAAACATACACGAAATAAATTAGTTCCTTGGAGAAAAGTTGAGAAATCCCCTATCCTTTGGTAAGTGGTTGAATTCTGTTTTTAAATTGTATAGTGTGTAGTAATTATGGCATATCTCATTGTATATAACTGTGTTTTTAGTGTGTAAATATTTTTTGGAAATATAATTCACATACCTACAAATTTTATGTTTATGTGAACATCTGAATTTGCTTGTATGGTATCGAAAGAAGGCATGAAACACAGTGAAAGTTCTGGCCAGTTTTCTGCCTGGGAAGCCTTCTATGTGTTGTTGTTAGTATTTTAATCATATCTTGATGTGTGAGATGTAATTTATAATGCTCCTCATTTATTTGCAACCCCAATATACAACTCTTATGTTTATATTGGGACCTCATTTGGTAGTTATGGATTCAAAATATTGGACGCAAATTAGGACAAGTTATGTCTAATGTCTTGACATAGAAATTCCTAGGGGTGTGCTGTTAGATTTTCAATTATAAATACTTATTAAAAGGGTACTTTGAAGTGATTCTTGATTGTTTGCAACAAATATTCACATACCAATTGTTTTTATGTAGACTGGAAAGCCTAGTTTGTCCATTTACCAATCCAAGATCTAATCGCATTGCAAGGCAGTAAAGTTGTCGAGAAAGGGTGTGATTTACAGAAATAGGACTCAGTCTCAGTATTACTCTTGTTAGTTTCTACCTATTGAAATTTCTGAATATTAAATGAGCATGTGAATGAGTATTAAGGCGCTCACACTCTTGTACAATCTTAAGGAAATTGATTGAAGAAACAGATGTCGTATTGATCTACGATTTGAACTCGGTAGGGTCGGTTGCTTGCTAAAAGGTTCAGGTTTGTGTAAAAACTTGTTTTTATCCCTTTGTTACCTTCTCATACATCTGAATGTTATCTTGGTATCTTAGCTATGTTCTTATCATTTTATCTGGTTGTGGTGATATATACTCGATAAATTCACCCATTTGTACAAGTTGTCTGATCACTTGACATCCTTGTGGACTTTGTCCTTCTTGTGGCTGTGACATTGTCACTATCAGCATGCCTCTTGTTTAGAGAAATTTCCATCTTGATTGTGGATTTTTGGTTCGTCCTAAGTATGGCAGTAGTCCATTTTATATAAGAACTAGAAAGTCACTCTTAATATAGTTCTTGGTTCTCTTGATAATAGGATTTTTACCCTTCTTAATAGAGGGCTTCGGTCTTTTTTGATACTTGATTATATTTGGTGTGATGACATGACTTACATATTGATTGTAAAAATTGTTCCAGGAACTCTTGATACTTAGATCCTTAAATATCCTACTTGATGCTATTGATATATCTGTTCACTTGGCCTATTTGCTGTATTCCGATTGTGTTGCCCTTTGACTTAAGGAGGGTAAATTGTGTGATATAAGATTTTCAACTTTTAGCTTTTACACCACTAAGCTTCTGCTTAGCGATAGTTATTTCTATGTAGGGAGTACTCGAGATGATTCTTTAGGATGGCCATTGAAGAAAATTTTTTGGACCTGTGCAGGAGATCACATTTGCATCTAGACATAAATATTGTAGTAGTTTTGGGACATGTACATGATTCTCTTGTTTCATATGTATATATAAACTTGAAAGGCTAGTGTAAATTATGGAACCATAGTTTGTAACTTTAAGTTTTGGTTAGTTTAGTTAAATTTGAACCGGCAAGCTGGTTTCTATATTAAAATACCAGTTATGTTGAGATGATTTTATGAGACGAAAACTAGTGCATTTTATGCCCTTGTATTTTAACATTTGTAATTCAGTGTGCTACAACAGTACTGGAAATATATAAATATCTCACAAGATAGTGTTTTAAATTACTTGCAAGGTACTTACGCCAAAAACTTCAACTAGAAATCAACTAAATGACCTTTTGCAAAATCCTATACCTTTAACTATTTTGAATTTATTATTTAAATATGATCAATATGTCACTGTGAAATTCTTCATATGCTAGTAAGTAATATGTAAGCTTAGAACGTACAAAAGTGGGATCCTCCCACTAGGGTTGCCACATTGCACGAGATTCCATTGTCCATCATATCAGACCGCGAAGACTAGTTCACTTCTCATTTTTGAAGGTCCTTTTAAAAAATATTTGGCACTAGAGTAAAGTTGAGCACAACTTTTCATCCATAGACCGATGGTCAAGCGAAAAGAACCATTCAAACCTTGGAATATATGTTAAGAGCTTGCATGCTGGATTTCTAAGGAAGTTAGTATGAACATTTTCCGTTTATCGAGTTCGCCTACAACAATAGCTTCCATGCAAGTATTAGGATGACACCTTTTGAAGCCTTGTATGGTAGATGATGTAGATCACCAATTGGATGGTTTGAAGTTGGTGAGGTGGCATTAATGGGGCCAAAATTGGTAATGAGTGCTATGGAGAAAACTAAAAGCATAAGGGAGAAATTGGATGCATCTCGAATTCAACAAATGTCCTACTCAGATGTAAGGAAAAGGGAGTTTGCATTCTATTTTAGCGACTAGGTCTATTCAAAAGTATCTTCAATGAAAGATGTTCTCTGATTCGATAAGAAGGGGAAGTTGAGTTACGTATATATGGGACCTTATAAATAATTAAGGAGAGTGGGGAAAGTAGCATACGTGAACCATATCTGGACATTTTATGAACCCCCACCTCAGTTGATAAGTACAAATCCCTACCTCGATTATCCGAGCTCTTGTCCCCCCAGATCGGGAATGCTCTAATGCAACACTTTCTATAGAATATATCATGTACATAAGCTCATCATCATATAGTCAATCACATTATATCTCATGCTTTGGACCTTCAATTCCTCAAGAAATCACATACGAACATTTTATCAAACACTTAGAGGGTGTGTAATGCTAGTATAAAACCATGAAATATAGATATGAAATCAGGCAAGAAAATCCATTATAAAACCATCAATCAACACCTTGCAATACCCTCAAGCAACATATATCAAAACCCCTCATCAAGTATTACAATAGATCAATGATTTACATCTCAAAACAAAGCAAAACAGTCACAATTTCACATAGGTTTAACATAGTGTGCAGTCAAATTTCATAATAAGCAAGACCCATTTGTAAATCAACTTTAAATCATGCAAATTGAGTAAAAAGTAGAGATAGTCATCAAGGTGGTGCCCTAAGGCACAATCGATTTTATGCTCTACATGGGAGGTAAGGGGTTGGTGAGGTTCCCGATGTTGTTACTGGTATATCAAAAATCTTTAAGTTTGATGTATATGCTTTGATTGATCTAGGTGCCACTCTTTCCTTTGTTACCCCTTTTGTTGCTAAAAGGTTCCATGTTGACCCCGAGTTATTGCGTGAATCATATGAAGTGTCTACTCTTCGTTGATGCCTCTATTATAGCTAGGAAGATTTATCGGAGTTGTCCTATTTGCATTTTGCATAAGTTATTGCCTTGTGATCTTGTTGAATTAGACATGATAAATTTTGATGTCATTCTTGGGATGGATTGGTTGCATGCCTACTATGCTTCTATTGATTGTAGAAACCGTAGGGTTGAATTCCAATTTCCAAATGAACCTGTCCTTGAGTGGAAAAGTCAAGATGTGATGGACAAGGGTAAATTCATTTCTTGCATTAAAGCTCGTAAGTTGATCTCTAAGGGGTGTCTTTACCATCTTGTGAGGGTTAGAGATGTGGAGTCTAAAGCCTCTTCCATAGAGTCAGTTCCGGTTGTAAATAAGTTTCTCGATGTCTTCCCAATGATCTTCCTGGTGTTCCTCCCGAAAGGAAAATAGATTTTCGTACAGACGTCCTCCCGATACTCAACCTATCTCTATTCCCCCTTATCGTATGGCCTCGGCGGAGTTGAAAGAGTTAAAGGAACAATTGAAAATTTGTTGGAGAAGGAATTTATTAGGCCAGTTAATCACCTTGGGGGTGCCCCAGTGTTGTTTGTGAAAAAAGAAGGATGAGTCACTTAGAATGTACATTGACTACCGGCAACTCAATAGGGTCACAATCAAGAATAGATATCCTTTTCCAAGGATTGATAACTTGTTTGACCAATTGCAAGGGGCGAGCTTCTTCTCTAAGATTGATCTTCGGTTCGGGTATCGTCAAAAGAGGGTGAGAGAGTGTGATATTCCCAAGATGGCCTTCTGGACTAGATATGGGCATTATGAGTTTGTTGTGATGTCATTTGGGTTGACTAATGCACCGGCCATCTTCATGGACCTAATGAATAGGGTCTTCAAACCTTAACTTGATTCCTTTATTGTGGTCTTCACTGATGATATTTTAATCTATTCACATGGTAGGGAGGAGCATATTGGGAATTTGAGGGTTTTGTTGTAAAAATTGAGGGAGCAGAAATTGTATGCCAAATGTGAATTTTGGTTGAAAGAGGTTGCATTCTCGGGTCATGTGGTGTCGGGGGATGGTATAAAAGTGGATCCTAAGAAAACTAATGTGCTTAGAAATTAGCCTAGACCATTGAGCCCATCGGATATTAGGAGCTTCTTGGGATTAGCGGGTTATTGTAGAAGGTTTGTGAATGGGTTCTCCTCCATTGCTTCCGCTATGACAAAATAGAGTCAAAAGAAGGTTAAGTTTGTGCGGACCAATGAGTGTGAGAGGAGTTTCCAAACATAGAAAGACAATCTTGTGTCCGTGAATATTGTCACTACCAGATAGGCTTGAGGGATTTGTTGTGTATTGTGATACTTCTCGGGTTGGTTTGGGTTATGTGTTGATACAAAATGGTAAGGTCATAGCTTATGCTTCTAGAGAACTCATGCTACTTGAAAGGAACTACCCTACCCATGATCTAGAGTTAGTCGCCATTGTGTTTGCATTAAAGATTTGGCGTCACAACTTGTATAGGGTGCATGTGGATGTGTTCACCAATCATAAGAGCCTCCAATATGTCTTCACTAAAAAAGATCTCAACTTGAGGCAAAGGAGATAGTAGAACTTCTCAAAAACTGTGATATGAGTGTACACTATCATCCAGGCAAGGAAAATGTGGTGGTGGATACCTTGAGTAGGGTGTCTATGGTAGCCTAGCCCATGTTGATGGTGGTGGTAAGGAGATGGCTAGAGAGGTGCATCAATTTACTAGGTTGGGGGTTAGGTTGGAAGAGGTTGGTGATGATGGTGGTGTTGTTGTTGATGGGCGTAAAAGTCTTCATTGGTTGATGAGGTGATGACAAAACAAGATCCTGACTCCTCCTTGCTTGAATTGAAGGCCTTGGTGAAAGATGGCAAAGTAGAAGTTTTCTCCCAAGGGGGAGATGGGGCCCTTAGGTACCAAGGTAGGTTGTGTGTGCCTTGTCTTGATGGTTTGAGGGAAAAGATCCTTAATGAGACCCATAATTCTTCTTATTCTATCTACCCCGGTTCCACCAAAATGTATAAAGACTTGAGGGATGTGTATTGGTGGGGAGGCATGAAGAGGGACATCACCAAATTTGTTTCCGGTTGCCATAGTTGTCAATCAGTCAAAGTCGAACATCAAAGGTTGGTGGCCTAACTCAAGACAAAGAGATTCCCACTTGGAAGTGGGAGGTGATTAATATGGATTTTGTGGTTGGGTTTCCCAAGACTAGAAAAGGTTTTGATTCCATTTAGGTTATGGTTGATAGGATGACAAAATTGGTTCACTTTCTACCGGTAAAACCACATATGGGGTTGAAGAGTATGTAAAGTTGTACGTCCATGAGTTAGTGAGGTTACATAGGGTTCCTTTGTCCATCATATCGGATCATGGTTCACAATTCACTTCAGACTTTTTGAGGTCTTTTCAAAGGGGTCTTGGTACAAAAGTTCACCTTAGTACGACCTTTCACCCCTAAAAGGATGGCCAAGCAAAAAGAACCATTCAAACCATTGAAGATATGCTTAGGGCATGTGTATTGGAGTTGAGGGGTAGTTGGGCTTAGTATTACCTTTCACCCTCAAATGGATGGCCAAGCCGAAAGAACTATCCAAATACTTGAGGACATGCTTAGGGCTTGTGTATTGGAGCATAGGGGTAGTTGGGATGATCACCTTTCATTGATTGAGTTTGCCTACAACAATAGCTATCACTCTAGCATCGGTATGGCTCCTTTGAGGCTCTTTATGGGAGACATTGTAGATCACTGGTTGGTTGGTTTGAGATTGGAGAGGTGACTTTATTGGGACCGGATCTGGTTATGGAGGCTTTTGAGAAGGTTAGGATGATTAGTGAAAGGTTAAACACAACCCAAAGTGGTTAAAAATCCTATGCCAATGTGAGAAGAAGAGATCTTGAATTCAAAGTGGGTGATTGGGTTTATTTGAAAGTTTCACCAATGAAAGGTGTGTCCATTTGGTAAAAAGGGGACTTGGGGCGTGACAGTAAATCCAAGTTTCAACAAGAATCAAAAGATTATAAGATTAAATCCAAGTACAAGTATTTCTCAAAACTCTCCAATGTTTTCTCTACTCTCTCTTACTATTTTTCTGTCAAATTGTTCAACTCTTTGGAAAATTAATGAAAAATTACCTAAACACCTATTTATAATATTTAAATACAAGTCATAAACAAAATAGGATAATTGGGTAGGCATGCCTCACAAACAGCTTTACGGTCGTATTGTGTTCCACGGACCGAAAGCAGGCTATCGTACATTGTTGCTGCAAAACTGAAATTATGATCTACGACCCTTCTTTACAGCCCGTAGGGGGTTTCGTCTGATCAATATTCACAAAGACCTTCTTCTCTGATCCTCAAGGCATGAAACATGATTCTACGACTCGTAAAGTAGTAGATGACCCATGAGCATATTCATTAGGCAAACTTCAAAAAATCATCCCCTCACTAGAATTGTCCATGAAACCTCCTTCAAGGCTCCGTAGAATGCACTACGGACCGTAAAGGGTCTCGTATATCATCAAAAACAGCAACTTCTACAAAGTATTCCCAAAATCAAGGCCTACCCTGGAATCCTTCAAATAAAATTATAAGAAATCAAACATTGTACGATTTCATTGGATCTTGGAAATTTGATTTCGAAAAGTTTTGAACCAAGGTAACGCTCTATGGAAGCCCTCATGGTCCATGTTAGGCTATATGGACCATGAGGAGCCTCCTTGGAGTGACCCTTGCTCTTATGTAGGGTGTTGGATCTTTAAAGTAGAGTTTTTATGCACTAGGGAGTCGATAAAATTTGGAAGCTTCACCCGATATGGTCACAGGTACATTGTCCATCTTTTCACATAATGTATATGCATTAGTTGACCCTGGTTCTACACTATCATACGTTGACCCATTAGTTGCTAGGAAGCTTAAGAGAACACCCAAATTATTGAACAAACCATTTAAAGTGTCCACACCAATTGGTGAATCTGTTATGGTAAGAAGGGTTTATTATGACTATGTAGTAACTGTTTGT
>JAABOM020101948.1:0-26120 GCA_011800125.2 Solanum clarkiae | reverse complement strand
AGTAGCAGTTAGTCAATGCAACTTTCGACGCTCCTCATGGGTCATCTAGAAATAGTCGCTTTATGTTTTTAAACATAAGGGTCAGGCTGTGTACATCCGACCCCCCTCACCCTGCAATGAGCGGGAGCCTTTTGAGGCACTGGGATATGTTGTTGTTGTTGTTGTTGTTGTTATATTATGTTATAGCGTTTCCTTGATGCATGGAATACCAACGTACTTAGTACAATAAATGTATTAATGCATAGTTTTTTGCCTACATGATCTAACAATGTAGGGACGGGAAACGACGAGACTATTCCTCAATTTCGTGGCTAGAGTTGGATTGTGTTTTGAAGATTATTGTGAGTTCCCATGCTTAGAAATAACCCTTTTTCATGTTGTATTTTCATATTCTTAGGCTTTTAACAATATCCCTCCATGCCATTTCTATGTTTGAGTGAATATATTATAAGTTTGAGCATTACATAGTGACCTCAGGCCATTTGTAACCTACTAGTATTAATAGTTCGATTGTTGGGTTTATCGTCTGGTAGACATTTAAATTTTTTCAATTAGAAGCATAAATATAACTATAAAATGAACTTTTAGGAAAACACCTAGTAAACAGCACTTGCATAGAATTCTAACAGCTCCATCATCTCTACAATGACCAAATTTTGCTAAAAGCATGTTTGGCGTAGTAATACTGAGTTTTGCAAATTTAGCCTCCAGAAAAGGTCAGTAGTTAACTTTAGTCAACAACCGTGGAAAACAAGTATGGGAACTTTAATAGTGCGGTCAGCCCTGGAACATTATGTTTGATCTAGAATGATCCTTCATTGGGTACTAAACTTTCAGATATGATTTGACCCCTTCAGTTCCTTCCATTAAAATTTGTATATAAGGAAGTCGGACTCACATTGAATCATAACTATGTTTGGTGGGAATTTTTTCTGCATCATTGGATTCAAAATGTTGAAATCTAGTGGAGATATATAGTTCGTTTGCGAAAATTGGAGTCTGAACAAGCCCAAAATATCGAAAAGGGGGATGGGAAGGTTGCTAAAAATGAGGGTTGATGTGACATGCAACTATGCTTCCATGTAGTGCAATCCAGTGATGCCATGTTGTAGATACATGGCATATGTGACTACCTGTATACATAGCCTGTTTCAAGCAATTGTTATATTGATATGCACCCTAGTTGCGTACTGCTATAATGCCCCCAAAAAGTGACCGAAGATGTGCCTCGAAAGTGCCTGGAATTGTAATTGCCATATATCTAAAAATTCGTTCATTATTTCCAAAATCTGACTTCATATTCTTTTTCAGGGGGTTAAGTTGACTGTGGAATGGGTCTAAGCCGAATTTTAGAGCAATCATATAAAAATCCGAAAATTTAAAAAAAGCTATTTAGGAGGGTCAACTTTGAAGGGGCATATCTCTTATAACATAAAGAACTGGGTGACCCACAACCTACTAAATTAAAGCCCTTAGAATTATCTTCGCAACGAACTTTTCTTCACCTCATTCAGAGTTCGAATGAAGGATTTATGCCCATTTTTGTAGAACTCGTTTGTGCAGAAAATGCGGATTCCAGTGGAATTTCATGTCATCTCCGCGATGTGCCCCTGTTGTTTTTGGTGCCTGGTTTAATTGTTTTGATCTAAGACTTTCAAGTCTTGGGCCTAAGGGTTCCCACACTTTAAAATACATATACCTAGCCTTATTCCACCCTCATATCATCCAAAACATTCCCCAATACTCACTCAAACACTTAGACTCATATTTCACACTAAATTCAAGTCCCAAACTCAAGACCAATCTTAATGATTTCATCAAGGATCTTATTCAATCTTTCAGTCTTCATTTCCAATCTTCTTCAAGGGTTCTCCAAAGTCAAGGTACGTGGTGTTGAACCATTGGGTGGTGCCTAAGTCTCCTTTTTACGAATTTTACATAATTTAAAGTTGATTTTACATGTGCATCTTGTATATTGAGAGAATTTGCTGCACATGATTTTAGTTCATCAAAGTATGGTTGTTTTAGCAAGTTTTGAGCTCTAAATCTTGAATCTAATGTTTGATTTGATGAGAGATTTTGATATGAATATCTTGGGGGTGTTGTAAGGTGTTCATTGATGGTCTTACTATAATTTTTTTGCATGATTTCTTCTCTAAATTTCATCATCATTTATCCCCATTACACCCCCCAAGTGTTTGTTAAAATGTCCGGCTAGGGTTTCCTGTGGAATTGAAAGTCCAAAGTATGAGATATGATATGATTGACTAAATGATGATGAAATGATCTTATGCATATGATGAATCTTATATAAAGTGTTGCATTAGACCAGGTGATGAATCCTATATAAAATGTAGAACTCGACCATGCCCAATACAGGGGGTCTAAACACCCGGATAATCCAGTAAAGGGTTTATACTTCTCAACCTTGGTGATGGGGTGGCGTAATCACCAACCTAGATAAGGTTTTAGTACTCATCCACCTAGTGATGGAGCGACATCATCACTAACCTAGATGGAGGTTAGTACTCATCAACCTAGTAAAGGGTCTATACTTTTCCAACTTGGTGATGGGGCGGCATTATCACCAACCAAGATGAGGGTTAGTACTCATCTACCTAGGTGATGGGACAGCATTATCACCAACCTAGATGAGGGTTAATACTCATCCATCTTAGTGATGGAGGTGGCAACATCATTAAACTACCAAGGGGCTCGTACTTTGAAAAATTTAGTGGGGTCTCTTCTACACATATGATATCCTATATGAGCTTGAGTTATGTAGGCATGTTCTACTTATACATTTAACATACATGCCATTTTGCTATACTATTCCTATTGTGTATTGTATAGATTTTGATTATGAAGCCTATCTATTATTGCATTGTATCCCACAAACTTAGTTCATTCAAACATACTAATGAATATTCTAAGCTTACATGATATTACCATGTAGGAGCCGGAGCTCCTATTGATCTTCTTGTGGCTAGAAGAATTATTTAAGTTATCCTTCGGTGATTCCTGCATTCCGGGGACAATGACTATTCTCTTATAATATGTTCCAAAAATATCTTTCATTTATGTATGTATTAACTATGAGGGTGAGCCGGTTGCTAGTTTTTGCCCATGCTCTTATGTATGTAGTAGAGGTATTGTTGGACACGTTATGTATTATGCTTGATCTTTGACTCAATTATGATATTCAAGCTATTTAAGTATAAATCTCTCTCTCCCTTAGTCCTAATTTCCCTTATTTATGTTTCTTAATTGTTTTACGTTGTTTCCGCGACCAAGAATATGTTATGATATGTTATGAGACTTGTTTGGGGCCCCTTCGGGTTCCCCATAAGCCAGTTACGTCTAGGCCCCAAGTTTTGGTCATGACAAAGATAGTATCAGAGAACTAGCTTGATAGATCCTCGGAGTCCAACACATCGTGTTGGTTAGAGTCTTATTCATGGTTGTGTTCTGCACCACAACTATGAGTACAAAACTATGAGACATTTTAGAAATGTTTCCCTTCATCATGGCCTATGTCGTGCTTTAGAAGCGAGATAAGGCTTTCCCCTCTAACAAATGTTCTTTTCTATTTTAGTTGATCATGCTGCTTCAAGGAGGAAGGAGAAGCAAGGTAAGTAGAAGGTTTTGAATTTAATGGATTCGAGTTATACTATTTCTTCTCTATTCTTTTAGTTGATAGTGGCGCTTCTTTTTTGCCTATATGGTGATATGGATCCTTGGTGTCTATTCTCTTGGTTGGGTATATTGTTACTAGAAAGTTCATAAGTGTTGATCTGAGTTTGTATTGCATTGGGACTTGCTTTGTGGTTTGTTGGATTTGATGTAGTGGATTTTGATGTTGTACTTGGGATGGAGTAGTTGCATGAATGTTCTGTCTCCATGGATGGTGGGACCCATAGAGTTAGAATCCAACTCCCTAATGAACCTGTCATTGAGTGGGAGGTTGTCAAGTATTAGTAAGAGAGGTAGGTCCATTCTTGAGTTATGGTACAATTGGCCTGTAAGGGGTTGCATTTGTCATCTTCTGAGAAATGCCAGAGTTGAACCTAAGTTCATTTGTCTAAGGAATCATTGGTGGTGGTGGATGAGGATTTGAATGTCTTTTTCGATATTTTGAATTTTGGGGTAGTGTCTTTTAGTTTGACAAGTGCGCCGATTATGCCTACAAGTCTCATGAGTAAGATATTTAGTTCCTACTCTAATAGCTTTATGGTGGTTTCGGTGATGATAATATGGTTCGTTCCCTAAGGAGGTAATGCATGTGAGTCATTCAAGGGTAGTACTACAAGTTTAAGGAAGAAGGTTGGGTGCTAGTAGGAGAGATGGGAATTTTGGTGGTAAGTGGTTGCCTTCCTAGGTTGTGTGGTGCTGAGTGATGGTATTATGGTGGACCTTAGTAAGACAAAGGTGATTAGGGATTATCCTAGAACTTTGGCTTCATCGGATATGAGGAGCCTCTTGGGTTTAGTAGGCTATTACTAGAGGTTGTGAGTAGGTTCTCTTCTATTGTTGCTCTTATGACTTAGTTGACCCTATGTAAGGCCATGTTGTGACCGATGTTTTGCGTAGGGTGATTTGATAGGTCCACGAGTTGCTATTTCTTGGGTTATTCCTTGGTGCTAGTAGGATTCATGTGTATGTGGGTTGATCCTTTAACCCCTTCCAATCAAGGAGGCCTAAAATTATTTTCAAGAAAACCTATATGGAATTTACTTATTTTAATTTGGGATTTGAATATTGATTCCTAAAATAGCATTGACGCATGGGTAGAATTTATTTGATGATTTTGATGTGATTTAAATCGTTGTATGAGGATTTATTTTGGGTTTATAAGTCATAAGTATGCATTTTCCCCTTTTGAAATTATTTATGCATGAGGGATTACATTATGGATTTAAATATGGAATTAATTGTGTTTTCACTTCAACTTCATATTGTAATGTTGATTTTTAGATGGAGTCTCAGTTACCCACGTCATTTCCGCATTGTTCACAGCATATGTATTCATGTACACGGATTATTTGAAAAATTATGTTATGGGTAAGCCCAATTGCGTGTTATAATATGATTTTGATAAAAGGTTGGTTATGACAATCTTATGATCACATATATGTCTTTGATTTTGGCTCTTTAAGTATTTTGGTGCTTGCACCATTTTATATATGTAGGGGCTTTTCCTATGCATGAGTATTATGACTTGAAATATGATTTTGGCATTTTAACCTAAGTATGAATTATTATAAATGGTGTTTGGCTTTTAAGCCCAATTGTGCATCGAAATAATTTGGAAAATGACTATTGCCTGTTTGAAAGTATGTACATGTATATTATAAGTATTCTTGAGGGATGACGAGATAACTTGTTATGTTGAGGGCCTTGGGGTAATTTGGGCTACTTGCACAGCATGCTTTCAATGAGTGTAGAACCCGTAAAGTTGTAATATGATGGTTAAGGATGGTCGATCTATTTGGTCAACTACCAAGGGTTAGTCACTTCTCTAAGGTTGATTTGGGCTTCGATTTTTGTTCTCAAGTGTGGCGGAGGATGGGTGGTATTCCTAAGTTCCCTCTTGAGCTAGCAATGATCATTTTGAGTATTGATGGAGTTGTTTCGCTAGAGTATGCACCGGTTGTGTCTATTGGGGCTCATGAAGTGGTTTTTGTCTTAGAATCCTACCTTTGTATGATTATTGTAGTCTCTAGTGATGAAGTGTTTATTTATTTAGAGCTTGTGAATAATTTAGAGGTAGCATTGCTAGTCCTGAGAGATGAGGGATTGTTTGCTAATTATGACAGTTGTGAGTTGCGGGTAACAAAAAAGTGGTTAGAACTCCTTAAAGATTATGATATGAGTGTGCATAAAGTTCCTTATTGAGGCTAGTGATGTGGTTGATGCTCAAAGCAGGCTGCCTATAGTTAGCCTAGCATCGTGGTAATGATGATAAGGAGGTGACTAGTTGGGTCCCCCGGTTGGCTAGATTGGAAGTTAGATTAAGGGAAGTTGAAAATGGTAGGGTAGTGTTTTTGGTGGTTCCAAATATTTTTGGGTTGAGGAGGTCTAGTTTAAGCAAGTCCTTGATTCCGCCTTATTAGAGTTGAATGGTAGAGTGGAGGTTATCTCCCAAGCGGGAAATGGTGGTCCATGGTACTAAGTGGGTTTGATGTGTTTAAGGTTGGCAATCGGGTTAAGTTTTATTGGCTCTTATAGGGTTTGGAGGAGAAATTGGAGAGGTTGCATAAAGGTTAGAACTACCTAGGTTCTTGAGTATAGCACGCCCTTATAGTCGGTGTTGTATGTCCCCGGTAAGATGGTTTGAAGTGCGAGAAATGGCCTTGTTGGGTCAAGACAGAAGTTTAACTCATGAGGAGTGAGGTTTGTTTGGTAAGGAGGGAGTTGATTTTATGGCTTGTGAGTCCTCATAGAGTATAGAGGGAGGTTGGTAAAGATTGCTTAAAATTTGGGGATTGCCTTTGGGTGTAGATGTGGTTCGTTCGGTTCTTCATGATTCTATGTTGAGGGGAAGTATTGGTGACTCTAGTGTTATAGAGATCTTTGAGGTTATTGGTGTTATGGAGGGTAATTTGTTTTAAGAGAAGGTCCCGATGGGGTTGTTGGATGGATAAGTGGAGAAGTTGATTGATAAGGATGTAGTATTCTTCAAGGCCTTTTGGAAGATTTGTCTATTTGTTTGTGCCTCTCAGGGAAACGGAGCAGGCGTGGAAGAGCAATATCCATATCTCTTTCATTCTATCAAGCTTATGATAACACGTCTAGTCCTTTTTGTGATTTCAAGTCTTGCATTGCAGGCCCCTATGTCATTCATATATATTCATGTTTAAGTTGGAAAGTTTATGATAATTTTACACTTACGTTGAGATTCTTAAAATGGTGTTTTTAATATAATGATGCATTCTTGTTTGGGATGATTTTTGATGACCACTCTTTTCTTGTACATTTCTTTTACATTTGGGGATGAATGTCCCCAAGGGGTAGATATTATAACGCCCCCAAAAAGTGTCCGAAAATGTTCCTCGGAAGTGCCTAGAATCATAATTTCCATATATCTAAAAATCCATTTGTTATGTAGAAAATCTGACTTTATATTCTTGTTCAGGGGTCAAATAGAGTGGTAAATGAGTCTAACCTGAATTATAGAGCAACCATACAAAAATCTGAATATCGCAAAAAACTCTATTTAGGAGGGTTAATTTTGAAGGGGTGTATCTCTTAACACACAATGAACTAGGTGGACTATGATCTACAAAATTAAAGTCCTTTGAATTAGCTTTCCAATGCACTATGTTTCACCTCATTCCGAGTTCGATGAAGGAGTTATGCCCATTTTCATAGAACTTATTTGTGCAGAAAATGCAGATTCCAATGGGGTTTTCACGTCACCTCCACAACACACCCCTGTTGTTTCTGATGCCTGTTTTAATTTTTTCGGTCCAAGACTTTTATGTCTTGGTCCTAAGGCTTCCTACACTTGAAAATACATATATTTAGTGTTATTTCACCATCATATCATCCTAAACGTTCCCCAATACTCACTCAAATATTTAGACTCATATTTCACTCTAAATTCAAGTCCCAAACTCAAGACAATCTCAAGGATTTCATCAAGGATCTCATTCAAGCTTCAAGTCTCCATTTCCAATCTTCTTCAAGGGTTCTCCAAAGTCAAGGTATAAGGTGTTGAACTATTGGGTCCTTTCACCCATGGTTCCTAAGTCTCTTTTTTACTAATATTGCATGATTTAAAGTTTATTTTACATGTGGGTCTTGCATATTGAGAAAATTTGTTCCACAGTGATTTTAGTTCGTGAAAGTATGGTTGTTTTAGCATGTTTTGTGCTCTAAATCTTGGATCTAATATTGGATTTGATTAGTGGTTTTGATATGAATGTCTTCGGGGTGTTTCAAGGTGCTGATTGATGGTCTTACTATAGATTTTATTGCATGATTTCATCTCTAAATTTTATGGTTTTTTACCCCCATTACACTCCCCCCAAGTCTTTAATAAAAGGTCCGGCTAGGGTTTCTTGTGGAATGGATATTCCAAAGCATGAGATATGATGTGATTGACTTAATGTTGATTAAATTATCTTGTGTATATGATGAATATTATATAAAGTGTTGCATTATACCATTTGATGAATCCTATATAAAGTGTAGAACTCAACCATGCCTAATCTGGGGGGTCTAAGCACTCGGATAACCTAGTGAAGGGTTTGTACTTCTCCAGCTTGGTGATGGGGCGACATTATCATCAACCTAGGTGAGGGTTAGTACTCATCCACCTAGTGATGGGGCGACATCATCACTAACCTAGATGGGGTTTATTACTCATCAACCTAGTAAAGGGTTTGTACTTCTCCACCTTGGTGATGGGATGAAATTATCACCAACCTAGATGAGGATTAGTACTCATCCACCTAAGTGATGGGGTGGCAACATCACTAACCTACCAAGGAGTTCATACTTTGGAAATTTTGTTTGGTCTCTTCTACACATATGAAATCCCATATAAGCATGAGTTATCTAGGTATGTTTTACATATGCATTTAACATACATGCCATTTTTCTATACTATGCCTATTGTCTATTGTATGCATTTTTATTATGAAGCCTATATATTGTTGCATTTTATCCCACATACTTAGTACACTCAAATGTACTAACGTATACTCTATGCCTACATGATGTTTCCATGTAGGAATCAGAGCTCCTATTGATTCTTCTTGTGGCTAGACGGATTGTTCAATTTAGCCTTTGGTGAGTCCTCCATTATTAGGACAATGACTATTCTCTTATGCTATGTTCCAAGACTATCTTTGTTTTGTGTATGTATTAACTATGGGTGATCCTGGTTGCTTGTTTTGGCCCTCGCTCTTATCTATGTAGTAGAGGTGTTGTAGGACACGTTATGTGTTACGCTTGATCTTTGACTCACATATGATATTCAAGAATTTTAAAAGTATAAATCTCTCTTTGTCCCTTAGTCCCAATTCCCATTGTTTATGTTTCTTACATTGTTTTACATTACTTCCGTGACCAAGGATGTATTTGGAAGAATGGAGGCTTGGAAATGATCTTTGACTCCAATTTTGTTCTTGGGTTTCCTTGAAACTGAATTGAGGATCGATGGAGGCTTTTGATACAATTAAGAGAGTATTTGAGAGGATATTAATGAGTTTTAACCTTTTGAAATATTGTTTAGGTCTTTTAGGAAGGTTAATATAGCATTGGAAGTCTAAAAAGAGAATTAGAGTAATTAAAATTTACGGAGACGCCACAACTGACCGGATGGAAAAATTAGCAATATGTCATCTTACTGGAGACTCCACTGGCCATGTGGCACTCCAATGGTCATGTGTAGTGCCCATGTGAAGTGCCTTAGTGAAAAAATGGAAGTTGGGGAACTTGGAAAAATTGACGTCTCGTCACTTCGACGGCCACTTTCACAGACCGTGTAGTGTTACACGGACCGTGTACTGGTCTGTCCCACCTCACATAGACAAGAAATGTTGTTGGACACCACACACCCAAGTGACATGGCCCATACCCCTTCACACGAGCGGTAGAAGACCACACTGCCCGTATGGGTGCCCGTGGGGCTTCACTGCACGGGAGGGTCTTATGAAAATGGTCATAACTCCTTCATCCGATGTCTAAATGAGGTGAAACAAAGTGCGTTAGAAATATAACTCAGACGGATTTCATTTGAGATGAAATGGGCCACCCATTGCAAAATGTTGTAAGAGTTATGATAGTTTAAAGTTGACCCTTGTATGAAACAACACCCAAAACTAAACTTGGGGGTAAGCCTTGAACTTGTTTAGGTACTAGGAGTCTCCCATAAATCTAATACACCCCCAACCTCATCAAATGAGGCTTAAAGCATTGATATACAAGAGCATAAAGTTACGGGGTGTGACACTTAGCCTCGTTTTAGGCTTTAATTCTGGCTATAGACTCAAGAGGCGTAGAGGTCATTTTATGGAGTTTCGTTCTATGTTTTGGGAATATGCCTCATTTTTCCTCATTTTAGTCCCAATTAACATATTTTTCCTAGTTTCTTTGAAAATTATAGTCAAAATAGATGTATCTACACTGTGATTCATCTTTTGATAGTTGAGTTGCCTTTAGAGGAAATTAGGAGGGTTAAAGCTTGCGTGGACAGATTCAAAGTTAATAGGAACAAATTTAAGGCAGGCTAGGATTTCTTTTCTCATAAATTGAGCTAAATATGTGTTGCGTAGCTTAATAGTTTCAAAAATTATTGAGCTAAGGAAATACATGCTAGTTAAGGCTGCGATTTTGTTTGGACCCTGTAATACCTTTATTTATTGTATTATCTAGTTTTAGTATTCTTTAGGGCTTTAAATGCATCAAATAAGGATTCTAAAGCCGAGATAGAGCATGACAGAGGTACATTAAGCATTGGTGCTACTTTTTTGTAAATAGTTGACTGCTTAAATGCTAGTTTGACTTGCTGGTGTCCTTGATATTGATACCTATGTTGTATACGATGTGGCTCTGATTACTTGTTACTTATATGATGATTGTATCCTGTTAAAGGCTTAATGTAAACTTGTAACACTATTATTGATACATATGGTAATTTGGATACTTCTTACCTATGTGTGTTATTTGCTACTGGGAAACGTGTTGTATTTTGAGTGTGTGGTTGTTTATTGTACTCCTTACTACCCATTGATATTATATTATTGTGGTTCTGTTGATATACTGTGTTGCTGGTTATCTGGATACTTGATTGTTACTCTATTTGTGAGGTGGATGTTATACCCTAGATATTAGCTTGATTCTTTATTGTTGTTATAGATACTTATTATACTTATCAGTTGTATTGTCTATCATTGTTCTGGATATTTCTGACACTTTTGGTTATCTGCTTCCGTTTGGCCTTAGTCTATGCTTAGACCAGTGACACCCTAGACTTGTGTTATTCCGAGTCAGTATTATTACATACATACATGATGTGATTTGAGGGGCACCAATCCTAATAGTCTAGCTGAGTAGTTGAGAATCCCTAGGTTCGAGTACCAGATAATTTTTCCAAGATTCAAGTCCCTAGTACTTATTCCTAGGTTCGAATCCCAGATTATTATTCTAAGGTTCGAGTCTCTAATGGCTATTCTTGGGTTAGAGTCTCGACTAACTATTCCTTTGTTTGAGTCTAGTTGATTATAGGGCCACCTGGCCCTGACTAAGTTCCACAGTCGAAGGCTAGGTCGGGAGGACTAGGGGTTCAAGGCCCCGTTTGATATTATAAAGGTTCGAGGCTCTGAGTGACAATTAGGATTTTAGGTCCTAGGTGATATTATGCTCTGCACTGGTTGAGATCTCACACCATATATTATTGATTCACGTACCTACGACATATATACACACCATGATTTTGCCTGGGTATACCTTTTAGGCTTATCGGGGGTCAATTGGCGTATATGCATATACACAAAGGCCTTACATCCACGTACAACACTATATCTTGAGCGTGGGACTACTGTGATATGATTCCATTTTGAGTTTCTTCGGTTAGTATCATTCAACTTTGCCAGGTTCCATTCAACTGGTTTTCCATAGTTCTATAGTCATATTTCAAATTTGACCCTAGTTAAGATGGCTAGTACTGTAGCATTTTATTGCAATTGTTCTTGTGATATGTTCTCTATTTCACTCAGTCAGCCGATGATGCCTATTGGGTGGTTACCTTCCATCGAAACTCACCCCGTACTTCTTTGCATCTATTCATGGTGCAGGTCCGAGTACGGCCATAGTCGTTGATCTAGGCATATCTTAGCCATTTTACGAGACTTTTGGTCAGTGCAGAGAGATTTTAGGATCCTCTATAGCCTCCTTCTATATCTTTAGCCACCTTTGTGTTCATATATGGGCCTCATACATATTTAGCTTTGTCTTGTATTTTTGTTGTAGAATTTAGGTGTTCTATTTGAGTGTGTGTGTGTGTGTGTGTTTTTTTTGTGTGTGTATATATATATTGAGTTTATAGTAGCTTTGTACTGGTGATTTCAAGTATGACCACCCCCCATCAAAATGATTGAGCAAATATACACCCCAATTGGTAGATGGGCATACCACCCCCAATCATGGTAGTTGAGGCATAACACCTCCTCAACTAGGTGTGGTCAACTTACAACACTATAGATACTTTTCATGATATCGACACATACATACATCCCGTTCATCATCATAAAGTCACTAAACTCATAAGCCATGCAATAGATCTTCAATAGCTTAAGAAATCATAATAGGAAATTTTATCAAACACTTGGCGGGTGTGTGATGCTAGTACAAAATGATGCAATTCAAGAGTGAAATCATGTGATAAGAACCAATGTAAAACCACCCACCAACACTTGGGAATACCCTCATCAAAGATATTTCAAAACCCCTAATCAAATCACATAATGGATCATAGATTTAAAGCTCAAAACATGCTTAAATAGTCACAATTTTGTGAAACCCCAACATACTCTTTAACCAAATTAATAAAATGTAAGACCCATAAGTAAATCAACTTAAAAACATACAATTTATGTAAAAAGGAAGGTTGGGAACTATAGGGGAAAGGACCCAATAATTGAAACCGACATGCCTCAACTTTGGAGATTTCCATTGATGAAGATTTGATTGATAACTTGAAGCTTGAATGAAATCTTTAGATCTGGAATAAGATTCGGACACTTGAATTTTGGGTGAAATATTTGTCTAAGTATTAGAGAGGGTTTGGGGGAATGTCTTCTATGATATAAGATTGATAAATTACTACGTATAGGTGTTTTTACGCATAGGAAGGCTTAGGCCCACGACCCAAAGGCCTTACATCGAAATAGGAAACTAGAGCAAAAATAACACTTGTCCGCGCCTTTCACGACCCAAGCCTAGGGCTTAGACGTTACACGGTACATGGGGAACCTGAAGGGACCCCAAGCAAGCCTCTTAACATATCATTTCCCATCCCAGGTCATGGAAGCAATAAAATACAATAAGAGTATGTAAATAGGGAAATTTTGTCTAAATACTAGACATAAGGAAGCGGGGGATAAATGCAGGGAAGAAAAAAATTCTATATTGCCCCCAATTTTTATGAAATCCATCTCGTACAGCTCAAGTTCTCTAACCGATACGAGACTTAATGGGGGCTAAGGGACAACTTTTATATAATAAACATCAAGAGTCAAGAGAGAGTCAAAGCTCATAGCATTATACATAACATGTCCAACAACACCTCTAACCATAGAACATAGAGGGGGCCAAAACAAGCAATTGGGCTCAATCTCATAGTGAAAATATACAAAAAAGAAAGAGAGTCATAATACATCACATAAAAACATAGGCATTGTCCCTAGAATGGAGGACTCACCAACTATCTTGAGAGACAATCATACTAGCCATGTGGAGAAGGAGGATGATCAATTGGGGCTCCGGTCCCTACATGGTGACATTATGTAGGAATAGAGTATACGATAGTATGTTTGAATGTACCAAGTATGTAGGATATAATCCAACAAGAGATGAGTAACATAGTCAAAATGCATAAGCATAGACAATGAGTAGCATATAACAATATGGCATGCATGATCAATGTTTGTAGTAAAACATCCTTACATAGAACATAATACATGTGTAAGGAGAGACATCAATGGAGAATATTCAAGGTCTACCACCTCCTTAGAGAGGCGAATAAGGTACAAACCCCTTAATATGGTTGATGAGGTACAAACACCTCAACATGGTTGATAGGAACAAACCCCTCAACATGGTTAATGAAGTACAAACCCCTCAACATGGTTATCAAGGTAAAAATCCCTCGCCATGGTTGCATGGACCTACCACCTCTCGAGCAAGGCGATCGAAGTACAAACCCCTCAACATGGTTACCCAGGCCTACAAACTCCCAAGTGAGGCTTGGTCAGTTCCCAACACTACAGAGATAATATCATATACATACATCCTTTTCATTATTGTGTAGTCATTAAACTCATAAGACATGCATTGAGACTTAAATTGATCAAAATACATTAACTAGACATTTTATGAAACACTTGGTGGGTGTGTAGTGCTAGTGTAAAACAATCCAATTCAAGAGTGGAATCATGATAGAAAATTTAGTGTAAAACCATCAATAGATACTTGATAACACCCTCAAACTATACACATCGAAACCCTTCATCAAGTCTCACAATAGATCTTAGATTCATAGCTCACAGTATTCTAAAACAATCACAAGTTCATGAAACCACAACATAATGTGCAGTGAAATTCATAATAAATAAGGCCCATGAGTAAATCAATTTTAGATTATGCAATTTTAGGTAAAATAAAGCTTGGGCATCATATGTGAAATGAACCTATGAAAGAAACCCACATAACTTGAGTTTGGAGAATTCTTGAAGAAGATTGAAAATGGAGACTTGAAGCTTGAATGAGAACCTTAAGATCCAGATGTGTTTTGGGAATTGAAATTGTGAGTGTAATATGAGTCTAAGTGTTTAAGTTAGTATTGGGGAATGTCTTGAATGATATGAAGGTAAAATGTAGCTAAGTATAGGTCTTTTTACGCATGGTAACACTTAGGCCTAAGATCAAAAAGTCTTGGACCGAGATAGAAACTGGCACCCAAAAATACACTATAGCGCATCACGCCATGGGCACGGATGCACATTGGAAATCGCATTTTTGCGATTTTCAAATTTTGCTATAGTTGTTTTTAAATCAGGTTTAGACCCATCTACCACTCAATTTGACACCCTGATCAAGAATATAAAGTCAAATTTTTTATATCATGCATAGATTTTGTGATATATGGAACTATTCCGGGCACTTCTGAGGCACATTTTTGGGCACTTCTTGGGGTAGTTTCAGTATCTCCCTCTTAGGAACATTCATCCCGAATGTCAGAGAAATGTAAATGAGAGACATAAACATGACAATATCAGCCCACATAAGGATGCAACAATGCACTTACAAATCAATTCAAAAATTTCAACATAAGTGTAAAATCACCATGAACTTGTCAATATAAACATGAATGCATGCAAATGACTTACGGGCGGGAACATGAGACATGAAATCACATAGAAGACTTAGAATTAGTACCTTAGGGTTGAGTAGGATGGAAGACATGGGGATATCATTTTTGCATGTTCGCTTCGGCCTGCCAAGTAGCACTTTTAACTTGTTGATTACTCCAAAGGACCTTAACGGAAGCCATATCCTTGTTCCTCAACCTTTCCACTTGTCTATAAAAAATCTGAACCAAAACCTCTTCATAGGTCAAATTGTATCAAACAACACCCACAACATCAAGAGATATAATAGCATTAGGGTCTCCTACACATTTTCTCAACATGGATACATGAGAGACCTGATGAACCAAATCCATCTCACTAGATAATTCCAACTCATAAGCTACCTTGAAAATCCTCCTCATTACCCCATAATGACCCACATATCTTGGACTCAACTTTCCCTTCTTACCAAAATGATCCATACTCTTCATGGGTGACACCTTCAAATAAACCCAATCACCATCTTTGAATTCAAGATCTCTTCTCCTCACATTGGCATAGGACTTTTGGCAACTTCGGGCCGTTTTCAACCTTTCTCTAATCATTCTAACCTTCTCAAGAGCCTCCATAACCAGATATGGTCCCAACAAATCCACCCCTCCAACCTCAAACCACTCAATCGGTGATCTACAATGTCTACCATAGAGAGCCTCAAAAGGGGCAATACTGATGCTAGAATGATAGCTATTGTTATAGGCAAACTCAATCAATGGAAGATGATCATCCTAAATACCCTTAAGCTCCAACACACAAGCCCTAACATATCCTCAACTGTTTGGATAGTTCTTTTGGCTTGGCCATCCGTTTGAGGGTGGAAGGTCGTACTGAGTTTAACCTTTGCACCAAGACACCTTTGGAACGACCTCTAAAAATGTGATATGAATTTAGCCCAACGATCTAATATGATAGACAAGGGGCACCCCTTGCAATCTCACCAACTCGTGAATGTACAATTTAGCATAATCTTCATCCCCATATGTAGTCTTAATCGGTAGAAAGTGAGACGATTTTGTCATCCTATCAACCACAACCCAAATGGAATCAAAACCCTTTCTAGTCTTGGGCATCCCAACCACAAAGTCCATGTTAGTCTCTTCGCACTTCCAAGTAGGAATCTTTATGTCTTCGGTTAAGCCACCTAGCTTTTGGTCTTTCGCTTTGACTTCTTGGCAACTATTACAACCAGAAACAAATTTGGCAATGTCTTTCTTCATACCTCCCCACTAAAACACATCCCTCGAATCCCTATGCATCTTGGTAGATCCAGGTGAATAGAATAGGAAGAACCATGAGCCTCATCAAGAATCTTATCTCTCAAGCCATCAACACAAGTTACAAACAACCTACCTTAGTACGAAAGGGCACTATCTCTACCTTGGGAATAAACGTCCACCTTTCCCACTTTCACCAAGGCCTTCAATTCTAATAAGGAGTGACCAATATCTTGCTTTGCTTTCGCCTCATCAACCAAGGAAGACATTGAACTATCAACAACTAAAATACCACCCTTATCAACCTCGTCCAACTAACCCCCAATCCAGCAAACCGACGGACCTCTCTAGCCACCCCTTTACCACCATCATCAACATAAGCTAGGCTACCCATAGACACACTACTCAAAGCATCTGCCACAACATTAGTCTTATCGGGATGATAATGTACACTCATGTTCTAGTCCTTAAGAAGTTCTAACCATCTTCTTTGCCTCAACTTGAGATACACATCAACATGCACCCCATAAAAATAATAATGCCAATTTTGGAAAACAAAATCTGCGGTGTCCAATTCAAGATCATGAGTAGGATAATTCTTTTCATGCAATTTGAGTTGCCTAGAAGCATAGGCTATTACCTTACCATTTTGCATCAAAACACAACCCTAACCAACCCGGGCAGCATCAGAATACATAACAAACCTTTCTAGCCCTTCCGGTAGAGACAAGATAGGAGTAGACACAAGCTTGTCTTTCAACGTTTGAAAGCTCTTTTCACACTCATAGGTACACACAAACTTAGCCTTGTTTTGAGTCAATTTAGTCATGGGAGAAGTAATAGAAGAGAAACCATCCAGAAACCTCCAATAGTAACCTACTAAGCCCAAGAAGCTCCTAATGTCCGATGCAGTCAATGGTCTAGGCCAATTTCTAATGACATCCATCTTTTTAGGATCCACCTTAATACCATCCCTCGACACCCACATGACCTAGAAAGGCAACTTCTTTCAACCAAAGCTCACACTTCTTGTACTTACCATACAACTTCTCTTCCCTTCCCTTAATCTTTGAAACACTACCCTCAAATGAGCCACATGCTCCTCCTTACTATGAGAATAAATAAAAATATCATCAGTGAAGGCCACAACGAACAAATCAACATAGGGTTTAAAGACCCTATTCATAACATCCATGAAGATAGTCGATGCATTAGTCAACCCAAAAGACATAACCACAAATTCATAAGGCCCATACCTAGTCCAGAAGGATGTCTTGGGGATATCACACTCCCTCACCGTCACTTGATAATACCCGGACCGAAAATCAACCTTAGACAACTAGGTAGCCCCTTGAAGTTAGTCGAACAAATCATCAATTCTTGGAAGAACATACCTATTCTTGATGGTGACCCTATTAAGTCTCCAATAGTCAATAGACATTCTAAGAGACTCATCCTTCTTCTTTACAAACAACACCGGGGTGGACCTCAAGGTGATTGGCTAGGCCTACTAAAACCATTCTCCAAAAAGTCCCTCAATTGCTCCTTCAAATACTTTAATTCACCGAGGCCATATGGTAAGGATGAATAGAAATTGGTTCAGTATCGGGGAAGAGGTCTATACCAAAATCTATTTCCCTTTCGGGAGGAACACCGGGAAGGTGATTTTGTAAGACTTCAAGAAACTCATTTACAACCAGAACTAACTCTATGGGAAGGACTTTGTACTCCACATCCCTAACCTTCACCATATAATAAAGACAGCCTTTAGAGATCAACATACAGGCTTTAACGCGAGAGATGAACCTACCCTTGACCACTATGTCATGACTTTCCCACTCAAGGATGGGTTCATTGGGAATAAGAACTTGACCCTATGGGTTCTATAATCAATAGAGGCATAATATGCATGCAACTAATCCATCGCAAGAATGACATCAAAATCAACTATATTCAGCTCAACAAGATCACAAGGAAATATTTTATGCAAGAAGCAAATGGGACAATTTCTAATGACACTTCTAGAAATAATAGATGCACCAATAGGAGTAGAAACCTCATATGAATCACACAACAAATCAGGATCAACATGAAACATTTTGTCAATAAGAGGAGTAACACAAGAGAGAGTGAAATTCGGGTCTATCAACGCGCACTCATCAAAATAAAAGATTTTTAACATACCGTTGATGACATCAAGAACTTCATCAACCTCTTGCCTCCTATTCAAAGCATAAAAACGATTGTGCCTTGAGGCACCACCTTGATGACTACCTCTCCCCAAAGGAACCATATTAGAATGTTGTTGATGAACCTCCTTAACATTGTTTCTATTTCGAGGGAAATCCATCACCTTATGCCCAACTTCCCCATAACCATAACAAGCATTAGTGTCTCTCAAGCACGAGCCGCTATGACTCCTACCACATTTTGGACACCCACTTTTAGGAACCATACCCACAACACCTTGATCCCTTGGAAAGTCATTGGCAACCCTTTTCTGACAGGCATGAGAAGACCTTTGGCCTTGATGGAACCAATCACCCTTTCGGTTTTGGAACTTTCCCTCAAAATGGGCCCTTTTGGCCTCATGACCCCTTCTCTTCCTCAACTTCTCTTCTTCCATTTGTTTGGCACAGGTCATCAAACGGGACAAGTCCATGTCAGTAACCAACATGGTTGACCAGCATTCCTCACTCACCAAATCAGAAACACCCATCATAAACTTATTCATTCTAGACCCTGGGTCGGCAACTAAATGGGGAGCATAGTTAGAGAGATGATTGAACTTGAGGTAATACTCCCTTACACTCATTAGAACCATGCAAAAAATTCATAAATTCCGCCATCTTGGCCTCCCTAAGTTCAAGAGGGAAGAGCCGACTGAGAAAAGTCGCCTTCAATTCCTCCCGAAGCATCACATTATTGATTTCATTCTCTTCCTTCCATTGATTGTACCATATTTGTGCTATCCCTTTGAGTTGGTAGGCCGCCAACTCCACCTTATCTTTTGACCTCACACCTATGATAACCAATACCTTGTAGACCTCATTAATGAACTCTTAGGGGTCCTCATCTACCTTAGACCCATAGAATTTCGGTGGGTTCATCCTCATGAAATCTCTCACCCGATATGCGAAAGTAGGAGAATGAGGGGCTTGGGCAGCTTGATTGGCTTGATTAGCCATAACTTTTGCAGGAAAAGTGCAAGCATCCCGGAGTTCACCATGAGCCAGTTGTTCCTCGGTGTGCGGGCTCTTCTTTCTTTTGTGTTAGACATGATCTATTATAGCAAAGAACAATTGTTAGGGGGAAAACCTTACCTTAACATATACAACATGACATAGAGTAAGAAGAAGGAAAACATTTCCTAAAATATCTCATAGCCTTTTACTCATAGTTGTGGTGCACAAAATAACCATGAATAAGACTCTAATCGATATGGTGTGTTGGATGCCAAGGACCATTAACAACTTAATACTCTGATACCAAGTTTTTCACGACCCATGCCTAGGGCCTAAATGTGACACGGCATATGGGGAACCCAAAGGGAGCCCAAGCAAGCCTCTTAACATATCATTACACAACTTTGGTCGTGGAAGTAATAAAATACAATAAGAATATATAAATATGGATAAACAGCACTAAAGGACAACTTTCATATCATAGATATCAAGAGTCAAGAGAGAGTCAAAGTTCATAGCATTATACATAACATGTTCAACAACACCTCTAACCATAGAACTTAGCGGGGGCCAAGATAAGCAAATAGGCTCACCCTTATAGTAAAAATATACAATAAAGAAAGAGAGTTGTAATACATTTAATAAAACATAGACATTTTCGCTGGAATGGATGACTCTTCAAGTAGCTTGATAGCCAATCTCACTAGCCACATCGAGGAGGAGGATGATCAATCGGGACTCCGGTCCATACATGATATCACCATGTAGGGACCAGAGCCCTACTTGATCATCCTATTCCTCCATATGGCTAGTACAATTATCTCTCAAGCTAGTTGGTAAGTTCTCCATTCCAGGGACAATGTCTATCTTCTTATGTTATATATTACGACTCTCTTTCTTTATTGTATATTTTTTCTATAAGGGTGAGCTCCGTTGTTTGTCTTGGCCCCCACTAAGTGCTATGGTTAGAGGTGTTGTTGGACATGTTATGTATAATGATATGATCTTTGACTCTCTCTTGACTATTGATGTTTATTATGTAAAAGTTGTCTGTTAGCCTCATTTATCTTTATTTACATACTCTTATTGTATTTTATTGCTTCCACGACTAAGGATATGTAATCATATATTAAAAAGATTTCTTGGAGTCCCTTCGGGTTCCCCATGCATCGTGTCACATCTAGGCTCTATGCTTGGGTCGTGACAGCGTCCTGGCCATGTTGTGCTAGGGGCGTGGATCGTCCTTGGAATTTGCCAATTTTTGGAAAATCAAATTTTGATATGGCTGCTCTAAAATCAGGATTAAACTCATTTCCCACTCAATTTTGCCCCCTGATCGTGAATATGAAGTCAGATTTTTGATACCACACACATATTTTGAGATATATGGAAATTACGATTATGGGCACTTCTGAGGCACATTTTCGGGCACTTTTTGGGGTTGTTTCAATATTATGACTATAAGTATGATTTGTGTATTCATTGAGAGTGTGAACTAGCACTTAAAGGACCTTGGTGGATAATCATTGTCCCATAATTATGTTGCCACCATAGGTTTGTGAATTAACTAATGGATCCATATAGCTTTTATTACATGATTCACCAAAATGGGTGTGGTTTCCATAAGGTACAGGCTAATTGAAGTTGAAAATAGGTGGTGTTCTCTTCATGCACATATTATACATTAACTGACATGGGTGGTGATCTCGTACGGTGTTATGAAGCATAAGTTCCCATAAGGTGAGTGTTTAGTATACCTCGGCAAAGTAGACCTCTCCTAGTCTAGTATGGAGTGAACATCGGGATTCTAAGTTGTAGCTCTCTTGGTCTTACATATCGATTATGGTCCCTTACCATCTATATATAATATTTTATGTGACTTAATAATCGCTTATGCGAATTTTGACTAAGACATTAAAAATGTTTTTCACATTGAACTTATATCCATTGTTTAAGACTATGCATATTGTTTAATCATGGCTTATGTTCTTTGTTGCTTTGAACCCCGCATGCTTAGTACATTCCAAGTACTAATACATACTTTTTGCCTATACAATCTAACTATGTAGGGATTGGAGCTCCTATTCATCCTCCTCCTCCAGGTAGATAAGCAATGCGATTGAAGAGTTGTTATTGGTGCATTCTCCATATTCGAGGACAATTCCACTTACTTTCACTCTTTATTATGTCTTGCCTATTTATGGACATTTATCTTTTGAGGGTGAGCCCAAGGGATATCTTGGCTCCCATTACACTCATTGTTAGTGGTGGTATTAGATATGGATTTGTATGTTACGAGCTCGACTCCTATTATACCTATGTATTATTGAAGACCTCCCTTGGTCCCTTATTCCCTTCTATGTGTTGATGCTTGTTGTATTGTTGAGATGGAAGTCCTAAGTCCCTAATTCTCCATATAGTGTGAGTCATACTTACTGACCCCTTAGACATTTTTTTGCTACATGTTCATGCTAACCCTCTTCCCTATAACATTCCCATAGCTTGAGTCCAAAGTCCCGTTTCCCCTAGAATTATGTGTTTGCTTTTTAATTATTCTTCCACAACCAAGGATATGTTATATATGCTTAGGACTCTTATTTTAGGTCCCTTCGGATTCTCTATTCATCATGTTATGCCTAGGCCCTAAGGCTTGGGTCGTGACAAGCTTCGTATTAGATCACTAGGTTTGTAAATGGTCCTCGGAAATCCAGTAAACTACATCTAGTAGTGTCTTGTTCTTGGTTGTGAAGTTCTCGAAAACTATGAATAGGAGACTATAAGGAATTTTACGAAATGATTCACTTCTTCATAAATCTATGTTGTGCTTTAGACTTAAATTAAGGTTTCCCTTTTTTCTAATGGGTGTTCTTTTGCTCTTCAAGATTATTCCATCAAGAAGAATGATACAAAGAACTCCCACTACCGAGGGCAAGCCATCTCCTCTGGCCTCACGAGCTCCCCAAAAAAAAGATGGGGTTACTCATGTCTATACCTTAATATGGTCACTCTATTGGCAAGAGTCATAGCCAACCAAGGAGTTCAAGTTCCTCATGTTCCTTCCCCTGCCTCAAGGGTGAGGAATTCCATAAGAATGAACACTCCACTATTCTATCGGTCAAAGGTGGATGGAAGACCCCCAAGAATTCATTAAAGGGTTGTAAAAAGTTCTTGATATTATGGGGGTAAGCTTGGAAGACAATATGAAACTAGCGGCCTATCAACTAAAGGGTCTTTCTCAATTACGATTTTTTCAATGGAATGGTGAAAGAGAGAATGGAGATCCTATCTCTTAAGAAGAATTCAAGGCCACCTTCCTCAATCATTTCTTCCCTGTGGAGCCAAGGGAGGCCAAGATGATGGAGTTTATGAACCTAAAGGCTCCTTTAGTGTTCGAGAGTATTCCCTCAATTTCAAGAACCTCACAAAGCCTGTTCCTCACTTGGTCGCCGATCCTAGGGCAAGAATGCACATGTTTGTGTTGGGATTGTCCGGCTTGATAAATGAAGAATACTTCACTGCCATGCTTATAGGATATATAGAACTGTCTCAGCTCATGACATATGGCAAGTAACTTTAAGGAGAGATACTTAGGAAGAGGAGGAGTGGAGAGTCCAAGAGGGCTCGATATGATGTTGGGTTCCAAGATATGAAGGGTGGTTGTTTCAAAGAAGGCCATAACTTCCAAGGACAAGGATCCTCCAATACTCAAGGCCAAAGGTTTGCTAATGATAGGATTTCCAACACTAGAGCTCAAGGTAGAAATGGTGGGATGACTCTTCCAAGGTGCCCAAAATATGGAAGGAATCGTAGTGGTACATGTTTCTGGAACACAGGTACTTTCTTCGGGTGTGCCAAGATGGGCCACAAGATTGCGGATTGTCCAAACAAGGGTAGAGATGGTCATCCTCAAGGACAAGATTCTCATGGTGACCAAAGGGTGCAAGGTAGCCGACAAAGAGGTGCTCCATGCAAAAACCGATGATGAAGAACCCGATGTTGTTACGGATATGTTAAAGATCTAAAATTTTAATGTATATGTTTTATTAGATCTAGGTTCCACTCTCTCTTTCATTACTCTTTTTGTTCTAATAGACTTCATATGTGTCCCAATTTGTTGTGTGAGCCTTTTCAAGTGTCTAGCCCTATCGTTGAGTACATTATTGCTAAAAGAGTCAATAGGGGTTGTCCCATGTCCATATTGTTGTAAGGACCTATACAAGGTATGACTTTAATGGTTCTTGGATATTGATAACATGCAAAGCATAGATGACACCAACATGAGTGACATGTACCCCTCAAGACCCTTCACAAGGAGTTAAGCAAAAGATCTCAAGACCTACAAACAATGTTGATGAAAAAAGAAAGTATTAGAGGAGCTTGACAGTTACCAAAGAAAGGCTTACAATGTGTGGAAGGTCTATCAAAGTGAGGAGAAGGAAGAAAAGAGGCCATATATGCAAATGACTATTACTTGAATTTAAGGATTTGAAAAGAGGGAAACCAAACAAGTCCCTTACTCATTAAGGGTAAAATTGTAAAGAAAAAGTCTTTTTTGATTTACTTAGAATAAATAGAAAAATTTTATAACTTGGAAGACCTAGATTATGTTAAATATTGAATCCTCAAATTGTAGTATTTTTTTAGTGAGTTATTGGGGTGAATTCTTGGAATTGTTAGTTAACTTACTTACTTGATTAATTAAAGTGTTGCCCATTTGTGATTCTTGGTTTTCTTTAATTTTTCTTGTTAGGTTTTATTTGGGTTGTCGAAATCAATTGGAAGGTGAGGGTTTTAGTCCCTTGTTGCCCATTATTTCAATAGTTTGAATTTAATATTTCCTTTTCTCTTCCTTTCTGGTGTGATCTTTATCATTTGGTATCAATAGCTTAGATTTGGGTTTCTTTTAACAAATATACGTCTTCGAATTTTGATCCGCTCAAAAACTTGAAGAAAAGGAATCAAAATTATCTTTATTTGATTTGTCATTTTTGACATTAGATTCATGTTCACTAGTATTTTTTAATCCTAAATCTCAAATTTCATTCAATTTGGAGTTGTGGAAGTGAAGTTACCATTGAAGGGTTTTGAGCATTCAGACTCTTCAAATATTGAAAGTGGATCTTTTGACTGAGAAGAAATTGAAGGTTAATGATCACTGGGGTTTGTTCTCTATGACAAAGGGAAGCTAATCCTAAATTTTGAGCCAATTCTGAATTGATTTAAAGGTGTTGGGATTTAGTGTGTGTTCTTTGTGTTCTTGAAGATCTTCAAGTGTTCTTGAGGATCTTCAAGTGTTCTTGAAGAAGAAGAAGACTAGCAGATACATTTTATCTACTTTTTTCAAGTCAAAGTTGGTCAAAGGTGTTTGTTGGCTCTTAGTGGAAATTTGAAAAAAGATTAGAAACTTTTTTTAAAAAAAAAACAATTCAATAAAAATATCCACATCATCAACAACACAACACCAACTCAGCGCTACATCAGCACTAGTCAGCACCATATCAACTCCAGTCAGGGCCACATCGGTGTCAGTTAGTAAGTTAGCACCCGATCGCCTCTAGAGGCACCACGTGGCGTATATAACTCAATTTTAGAGACTTGAAGTTGCAGATTTTTCTTAACACCCCAAAAAATTTCTATGGAAGGTTTTTTGGGAATAAAAGTTTTTCAAAGTATCCAGATGACGTGATTCTTATTTATGTTTTTATGCTTCAATTTTTCAAATATTTAGAAAGTAATTAACAAATAAAAGTACTTGTTAACTAGTTTTAATCGTCAAATCATCAAATCAAACCCTTTTCAAGTCATGAACGCCTTAACACTTTAATTTTTTTTTTGAAGTGTCCGAACTCAATTCTTCTTCTTTGTCACTCATTATTTTCATTCCTCTACTATTTAACAACTAATTAAAATTTTAATTACTTTTGAACTAGTTTCTAAATATTAAATCATCTCATTGATTCTTAAAACTAGTGGGGTCCATCATCCAGAGCAGTAGCGATATCAATAATGATGTCACACATCACATTGGGACTGCTTGGACTAAATAGAGACTGGCCTCTGGAGTATTGTGTGACAAAAAGATACTACCCAAACTTAAAGGGCAATTATACAGAGTGGTGGTTAGACCAGCATTACTGTATGGGGTGGAGTGCTGGCCAATTAAAAATATACATGTTCAGAAGATGCATGTCACAGAGATGAGGATGTTGAGATGGATCTGCTGCCACACTAGGAGTGACAAGGTTAGGAATGAAGCAATTTGAGGGAAACTAGAGGTGGCCCCAGTGGGCGAAAAGATGAGGGAAGCGAGACTGCGGTGGTTCGGACATGTGTAGAGAAAGAGTATCGATGCTCCGGTTAGGAGGTGTGAGAGGTTGGAGGTGGGAGCTACTCGGAGGGGTAGAGGTAGACCACAGAATTACTGGGGGGAGGTGATAATAGTTTTAATATATTAAGCTACCTCATTGTGCCAAATCTAGATCGTTGCAGTAGTATTAGGGGACCAATTGTAAGAATGTGGTTGTTAGGCACACTAATAATGACTCAAATTTTTGTCTTACCTAATGCTCCGGTTAGGAGGTGTGAGA
>JAABOM020101927.1:0-26126 GCA_011800125.2 Solanum clarkiae | reverse complement strand
AGTACTATGTCATCTGCAAAAAGCATACACCATGGTACCTCCTCCTGGATAGATCGCGTCAACTCATCCATCATCAAAGAAAACAAGAAAAGACTCAACAGACCCTTGATGGAGTCCCATCCTTCACCAAAGTCTTCAATTCTAATAAAGCAAGATTAAGGTCTTCTTTGGATTTGACCTCTTAAATCAAGAAAGACTTAGAACAATCCACACCACATCTCCATTTTCAGCCTCATCCAGCCTGACTCTCAATCTAGACAACTGCTGAATTTCTTTTGCCATTTCTTTCTAGACATCATCCATATGAGCCATACTCTTCATGGACACTCCCTACAAAGATCATAGGCCATGACATTAGCCTTTTCGGGATGATTATGCACACTCATAGATTAATCTTTAAGGAGTTCCAACCACCTCTTTTGCCTTAAATTTGGATCTCTCAAGATGAAAATGTATTGAAGACTCTCATGGTCGGTGAACACATCTACGTGAATCCAATAAAAATAATAATGCCATATCTTTAAAGAAAATACCATGGCTGCTAATTACAAATCATGGGTAGGATAGTTACGCTCATGCACCTTTTTTTGCCCAAAACCATGGGCAATAACCTTGCCACTTTGCATCAATATACACCCCATGTTGATTCTTAAAGAATCACAATAAACCAAAAACCCTTCTTATCCTTTTGGAAAAGCCAAAATAGGAGAGGATGTAACTTGGTCTTTCAAATTTTAAATACTCCTTTCACATTCATCGGTCCAAACAAATTTAGCCTTCTTTTGTGACAAATTTGTCAATTGAGAAGAAATTTAAGAAAAACTCTCAACAAAATTTCTGTAGTACCCCACCAAGCTCAAGAAACTCCTAATATTTGTTGGAGTCAAGGGCGTAGGCTAATTCCTTACTGCCTCCATCTTTTTAGGATCCACTTTAATCCCTTCACCGGACATTGTATGCCCTAAGAGTGCAACTTCCTTCAATCAAAATTAACATTTGTCGAACTTAGCAAATAACCTTTCTTCCCTCAACGTTTGCAACACTACCTTCAAATGTTTCTCATACTCTTCTTAACTCTGGGGATAAACCAAAATATCATTAACGAATACCACCACAAACATGTCAAGGTATAGTTTAAAGACCCTATTCATGAGATTCATAAATATTTCAAAACATTTGTTATGTCGGAGGACATCACCATAAACTCAAAGTGCCCATATCTTGTCCAAAACATTGTCTTTTGTATGTCACAATCCTTCACCCTCAATTGATGATACCCGGACAAGAGGCCAATCCTTGAGAAATGACTAGTGTCTTGCAATTGATCAAATAAGTCATCTATTTGGGGAAGGGGATAATTGTTCTTCACGGTGAACTTATTGAGTTGCTGGTAGTTGATGCACATTCTAAATAAGTCATCCTTCTTCACCTTATAAACAATATCAGTGCACCTCAAGATCACTTGGTAGGCCTAATAAAATCCTTCTTCAATAGGTCTTTCAAATGATCCTTCAACTCCGCCAGGGCTTTGGGGTAAGGGAAATAGAAATGGGTTTGGTATCAGGGTGGAGCTCTATACTGAAGTCTATTTTCCTTCCGAGAGGAATATTGAGGAGTTCATTAAGAAAGATATCAAGGAACTCATGGACCATCGAAACAAACTCAATAGGAGCTACTTTAGACTCAATGTCTCTAACCCTTACACAAAGATAAATAAACCCCTTGGAAATCAACTTTTGGGTTGTAAGACAAAAGATGATTCTGCATTAACTACCACATCATGACCTTCCCACTCATGGACAGGTTTATTGAAAAATTGGAGCTTAACTTTGTGGGACCTACAATCAATGGAAGCATGATACACATATAACTAATCCATCCCAAGAAAGATGTCAAAATCTACCAAGTCATGTTCAACAAAATTACAAGGTTTCTGCAATATAAACACGAGGCAACACCTTTAGATTCTCCTAGGAACAATGGACTCGACAATAGGGGTAGACACCCCAAAAGGTTCACATAATGATTTGGGACACATAAGGAGTCTATTAGCACCTAGAGTCCAATAAAGCAAATATATTAAAATTGTAAATCTTTAACATATCGGTAAAAATATTAGGTACATCATCCACTCATTTCCTCCCTTAAAGAGAGTAAAACCAATTGAACTGACCCCAAAAAGCATCCAAAAATGTGCCTCAGAAGTGCCCCAAATCGTAATTTTCATATATCAAAAATCCATGCGCGATATGAAAATTCGACTTCATATTCTTGTTTAGGGGGGGAAATTGACCGGAAAATGAGTCTAAGACCAATTTAAGAGCAACTGTAGCAAAATTTGAAAATCGCAAAAATGTGATTTCCAGTATGCTAGCGTGCCCCTGGTGCGACGCGCTAAGGGCACGTCTCAATGTATTTTTTTTTTGCAGTTTTTCACTTCGATCCAAGGCTTTTGGGTCTTGGGCCTATGCTTTTCCATGCACGAAAATACTTATACTTAGATATATTTTACCTTTATATCATACAAGACATTCCCCAGTACTCTCTGAAACCCTTAGACAAATATTCCTCTCAAAATTTAAGTGTCCAAATCTCTTCCAGATCTTAAGGAATTCATCCAAGCTTTAAGCCTCCATTCAGATCTTCTCCAAGGAATTCTCCAAAGTCAAGTATGTGGGTGTCAACCATTGGGTCCTTTCACCCATGGTACCCAAGCTTTCTTTTTACCTAAATTAAACGATTTCAATTTGATTTACTTATGGATCTCATTATTATGAATTAGACTATGAACTATGTTGGGTTTCATGAAATTGTAACAGTTTTAGCATGTTTTAAGCTTTGAATCCAAGGTCCATTGTGGGATTTGATGAAGGGTTTTAATGTATATTCCTTCAAGGTGTTGCCAAGTATTGATGGATTGTTTTACATTAAATTTTGTTGCACGATTTCATTCTTTAATTGCACGATTTTACACTAGCACTACACACCCACCATGTATTTGATAAAATATCAGGTAATGATTTCTTGTGAAATTGAAGGTCCAATGCATGTCTTATGAGTTGAATGACTTTATAATGCTAAAAGAAATGTATGCATATGATATTCTCCTATATCATGTTAGGAATTGAGAATGCCCAACTCAGGGATTATGAGCTCGGGTGACCATGATGAGGGGTTTGTATCTTGATAACCATGTCGAGGGATTTGTAGCTTGATAACGTAGTTGAGGGGTTGGTACCTCAATCGCTATGGGCAGTAGTGTGAGATGATCCATCAACCAATTAAGGGGATTTTACCTTAATAACCGGGTTGAGGGGTTGGTACCTCAATCACCATGGGTGGTAGGGTGAGACGATCCACCAACCAATTGAGGAGTTGGTACCTTAATAGACTATTAACTCTATAATGATGGCCTCTTCTTGCACATGTATTATTTTCTATGTAAGCATGATTTACTTATAGCGTCTTTCATGCATGCCATATTATTATATGTAACTCATTGCCTATGCTTATGCATTTCGATTATGTTGCTTATCACTTATTGCATTATGTCCTGTATACTTAGCACATTCAAATATACTAACGCATACTTTATGCCTATATGATGTTACCATATAGGAACCGGAGCCCTAGTTGAGCATCTTCCTCCATGTGGCTAGTACGATTTCTCTTAAGCTAGTTGGTGAGTCCTCCATTCCGGGGACAATGTTTATGATCTCATGCTATGTACTAAGACTATCTTTCTTTTATGTATGTATTGACTATGAGGGTGAGCCCGGTTTCTTGTCTTGGCCTCCGCTCCTATCTAAGTTTTAGACGTGTTGTTGGACATGTTATGTATTGAGCCTTGACTCTCTTGCCTTGATGTTTATGTTCTGAAAGTTTCTCTTTAACCCCTTTGCCCTCATTTCTAATCTAATTATGTTATTTAATTTCTTTCATGACCAATGATGTCTAATGATATGTTAAGAAGCCTGTTTGGGGTCGCTTTGGGTTCCCCATTCACCGTGTTAGTGTCTAGGCCCTAGTCTTGGGTCGTGACAAACTTGGTCTTAGAGTACTAGGTAATTAATGTTCCTCAACATCCAACACACTACGTCGATTAGAGTCCTATTCATGGTTGTGTTGTGCACCACAATCATGATAGGAGGGTATGAGAAATTTTAGGAAATGTTGCCCTTCCTATTAATCTATGTCGTGCTATAGAAGTTAGGTGAGTTTTCCCTCTAATGAATATTTTTTAAAGTTTAGATCATACCCAACACACGAGGAAGGAGAACCCGCACTCCCGAGGAACAATCGGCTCATGCTGAGCTCAAGGATGCTCTCACATTGCTAGCTTAAGTTATGGCCAATCAAGTCAATCAAGGGGACTAAGCCCCTTATGCTCCTACCTCGGGATCTAGGATGAGAGACTTCATGAGGATGAACCCACTAGAATTCTATGGGTCTAAGGTAGATGAAGACCATTAAGAGTTCACTGATGAGGTCTACAAGCTATTGACTATCATGGGTGTTAGATTGGAAGAGAAAGTAGAGTTGGCGGCCTACCAACTCAAAGGGGAAGCACAAATATGGTTTAATCAATAGAAGGAGAAGAAGGGAATCAATAATGTGGTGCTTTGGGAGGAGTTCAAGGCGGCTTTTGTTAATCGGTTCTTCCCTCTTGAGCTTAGGGACGCGAAGATGGTGGAGTTTATGAATATGAAACAAAGGTCTACGAGTGTGAGGGAGTATGCCCTCAAGTTTACTCAACTCTCTAAATATGCTTCCCAATCAGTTGCTGATCCAAGGTCTAGAATGAATATGTTTGTGGTAGGTCTATCCGATTTGGTGAGTGAGGAATGTCGATCCACTGTGTTGATTAGTAATATGGATTTATCCCATTTGATGACCTATGCTGAACGAATGGAGGAGGAAAAATTGAGGAAGAAAAGTAATGAGGCCAAGAGGGCCCGTTTTGAGGGAAAATTCCAAAGTCGAAAGTATGGATGGTTCCATCAAGGCCAAAGGTCTTCTCATTCTTCTAATAGGGAGTTTGCCAAGGACTTCCCAAGGGCCCAAGGTGTTGTTGGTTTGGTTCCTAATAATGTGTGTATAAAATATGGTAGAGCTCGTGGAGAACCATGTTTGAAAGACACATACATGTTATGGATGTGGGGAAGTGGGTCACAAAAAGATTGATTGTCCTCGTAACCGCAACAAAGGTAAGGAGGTTCATCCACAAGGTGCAAATGCAGTTCTTTATAGGAGAGGTGGTCCACAAGGTGGTTCCCCAAGGCACAATTGGTTCTATGCACTCCAAGGGAGGCAAGGGATTGAGGAGTTTCCCAATGTCATCATCGGTATGTTAAAAGTCTTTGATATTTATGTGTATGTATTTATTGATCCAGGTGCCAATCTTTCTTTTGTTACCTCTTTTATTGCACAAAAGTTCCATGTGAATCCCAAATTGTTGTGTGAATCTTATGAGGTGTCTACTTTGATTGGTGCATCTATTGTTGCCATAAAGGTTTATAGAAATTGCCCTATTTGCATTTTTTATAAGATATTGCCTTGTGATCTTGTTGAGTTGAAAATGGTAGATTTTGGTGTCATATTTGGGATGGATTGGTTGCATGCATACTAAGCCTCTATTGATTGTAGAACCCATAGGGTCGAATTCCAATTCCCAAATTAACTCGTCCTTGAGTGGGAGAGTCATGATATGGTGGTTCAGGGTAGGTTCATCTATTGGATTAAAGTCTGTAAATTGATCTCTAAGGGATGTCTCTATCATCTTGTGAGGGTAAAGGATGTAGAGTCTGAGGTCCTTATGAAGAGTCAGTTCCGATTGTAAATGAGTTCCTTGATGTCTTTCTAAATGACCTTCCAGATGTTCCTCCCGAAAGGGAAATAGATTTTTTTATAGACCTCTTTCGCGATACCCAACTCATTTCTGTTCCCCCTTACCATATGGCCCTAACAGAGTTAAAGAATTTGAAGGATCAATTGAACGATTTGTTGGAGAAGGGTTTCATTAGGCCTAGCTAATCACCTTAGGGTGTACTGGTGTTGTTTGCGAAGAAGAAGGATGGGTCCTTTAGAATGTGTATAGACTAACCGACAACTCAATAGAGTCACCATAAAGAATAAGTATCCACTTCTAAGTATTGATGATTTGTTTGACGAATTGCAAGGGGCTAGTCACTTCTCTAAGATTGATCTTAGGTTCGGGTATCATCAAATGAAGGTGACGGAGTGTGATATTCCCAAGATGGCCTTCCGGACTAGGTATGGGCATTATGAGTTTGTTGTGATGTCCTTTGGGTTGACAAATGCACTGACCATCTTCATGGATCTTATGAATAGGTCTTCAAACCTTATCTTGATTCATTTGTTATAGTCTTCATAGATGATATTTTGATCTATTCACATAGTGAGGATGAGCATATGGGCCATTTGAGGGAAGTGCTACAAAGATTGAAGGAAGAGGAGTTGTATGCTAAATATGAGAAGTGTGAATTTTGGTTGAAAGAGGTTGCCTTTCTAGGTCATGTGGTATCGGAGGATAGTATTAAGGTGGATCCTAAAAAGATAGATGTAATTAGAAAATGGCCAGCACTAGTGACCTAGTCGGATATTAGGAGCTTATTGGGCTTAGCGGGTTACTACAAGAGGTTTGTGAATGGGTTCTCTTCTATTGCTTCTCCTATGACCAAGTTGACTCAAAAGAAAGTCAAATTTGTAAGGACTGATGAGTGTGAAAATAGTTTCCAAACATTGAAAGATAAGCTTGTATCTACTCCTATATTGTCACTAACGGAAGGACTAGAAGGATTTGTTGTGTATTGTGATGCTTTTAGAGTTGGTTTGTGTTGTGTTTTGATGCAAAATGGTAAGGTGATAGCCTATGTTTCTAGACAACTCAAAGTGCATGAAATGAATTATCCTACACATGATCTTGAATTAGCCTCCATGGTATTTGCTTTGATAATTTGGCATCTCTATTTGTATGGGGTGTATTTTGATATGTTTACCGATCATAAGAGTCTCCAATATGTCTACACTAAAAAGGACCTCAACTTGAGACAAAAAAGGTTTCTATAACTTCTTAAGGACTATGACATGAGTGTGCATTATCATCCCGGTAAGGCTAATGTGGTGGACTAAGCTTTGAGTAGGGTGTGCATGGGTAGCCCAGCACTTGTTGATGATAGTGGAAAAGGTGCGGCTAAGGAGGTCCATCAGTTGGCTAGATTGGGGGTTAGGTTGGAAGAGGTGGATAATGGAGATATTGTGGTAGTTGATGGCTCTAAATCTTCATTGGTTGAGGAGGTAAAAGCTAAGCAAGAACTTAACCCTGGTTTCTTAGAACTGAAGGCATTTGTAAAGGGTGGTAAGGTAGATGTTTTCTCTCAAGGGGGAGATGGTTCCCTTAGGTACCAAGGTAGGTTATGTGTGCCTTGTGTTGATAGCTTGAGAGAAAAGATTCTCGATGAGGCTCATGCTTCTTCCTATTCTATTCACCCCGATTCTCCTAAAGTGTATAGAAATTTGAGGGATATGTCCTGGTGGGGAGGTATGAAGAAGGATATTGCCAAATTTGTATCTGATTGTCATAGTTGCCAACAAGTTAAAGTCGACCACCAAAGGTCGGGTGGCCTAGCACAAGACATAGAGATTCTTACTTGGAAGTGGGAAGATATTAATATGGATTTTGTGGTTTGGTTACCCAAGACTAGAAAAGGTTTTGATTCTATTTGGGTTGGGGTTGATAGGATGACGAAATCGGCTCACTTTCTACTGGTTAAGACCACATATGGGTCTAAAGATTATGCTAGGTTGTACATTCATGACTTGGTGAGGTTGTATGGGATTCCTTTCTCCATTATATCGGATTGTGGTGCTCAATTTACATCACATTTTTGGAGGTCCTTTCAAAGGGGTCTTGGTTCAAGAGTTAAACTTAATACAGCCTTTCACCCGGCCAAGCCGAAAGAACTATCCAAACACTTGAGGATATGCTTATGGCTTATGTGTTGGAGTTTAAGGGTAGTTGGGATAATCATCTTCCATTGATTGAGTTTGCCTATAATAATAGCTATCATTGTAGCATCGGTATGGCCCCTTTTGAGGCTCTCTATGGTAGACGTTATAGATCACCGATTGCGTGATTTGAGGTTTGAGAAGAAGCTTGGTTTGGACTAGATCTTGTTATGGAGGCTCTTAAGAAGGTTAGGATGATTAGAGAAAGGTTAAAGACAGCCCAAAGTCACCAAAAGTCCTATGTCGATGTGAGGAGAAGGGATCTTTAATCCAAAGTTGGTGATTGAGTCTATTTGAAGGTGTCACACATGAAGGGTGTGGTTCGTTTTGGTAAGAAGGGAAAGTTGAGTCCAATATATGTAGGTCCTTATAGGGTAATGAGGAGAATTGGCAAGGTAGCTCATGAGTTGGAATTGCCTAGTGAAATGGATTTGGTTCATCCAGTCTTCTATGTGTTTATGTTGAGAAAGTGTGTGGGTTATTCGAATGACATTGTTCGATTAGATATTGTGAGTATCGTTGAGGACAACTTGACTTACACAGTGATCCCGATTCAGATTTTGGATAGATAAGTGAAGAGGTTAAGGAACAAGGATATGTCTTCCGTTAAGGTCCTTTGGAGGAATCAACAAGTTGAAAGTGCTATTCGGGAGGCCGAAGCAGACATGCAAAAGCGATATCCTTATCTCTTCCATCCTACTCAAGCCTAATGTACTAATTCTAAGTCCTTTTTATGATCGCAAGTCTTAAGTTCAGCCCTCATGTCATTGCATACGATATTTTAAATTGACAAGTTCATGATGATTTTACACTTATGTTGAGATTATTGAAATGATGTTTAAGTAAATTGTTTCATCCTTATGTGGGCTGAAATTGTCATGTTTACGTCTCTCATATACCTTTCTTTTACATTCAGGGACGAATGTTCCCAAGGGGGAGATATTGAAGCGTCCCCAAAAAGCACCCGAAAATGTGCCTCAGAAGTGCCCGAAATCATAATTTCCATATATCCCAAAATACGTGCATGAAATCAAAAATTAAAGTTCATATTCTTTCTCAGGGTGAAAAATTGAGTGGAAATGGGTCTAGCCCCGATATAAGAGCAACTATAAGAAAATTTGAAAATCGAAAAAGTGTGATTTCCTATGAGCTAGTGAGTCGCTGGCGAGATGCGCCAAGGGCGCGCCTCAGTGTATTTTTTTGTGCTGTTTTTCACTTTGGTCCAAGGCTTTTCGGTCTTGGGCCTAAACCTTCCCATGCATGAAAATACTTATACATAGTCATATTTCACCTTCATATCATACAAGATATTCCTCAATATTCTCTAAAACCCTTAGACTAATATTCCTCTCAAAATTCAAGAGTCCAAATCTCTTCCGAATCTTAAGGAATTCATCCAAGCTTGAAACCTCTATTCAAATCTTCTCAAAGGAATTCTCCAAAGTCAAGGTATGTGGGTTTCAACTATTGGGTCCTTTCACCCATGTTTCCCAAGCTTCTTTTTTATCTAAATTGCGTGATTTCAAGTTGATTTACTTATGGGTCTTAGTTATTATGAATTACACTATGAAGTATGTTTGGGTTTCATGAAATTGTGACTATTTTAGCATGTTTTGAGGTATGAATCTAATGTCCATTTTAGGATGTGATGAAGGATTTTGATATATATTTCTTGAAGGTGTTACCAAGTATTGATGGATCGTTTTACATTGAATTTTCTTGCATGATTTTATCCCTAAATTGCATGGTCTTATACTAGCACTACATACCCGAAAAATTTCTGATAAAATATCCGGTTATGATTTCTTGTGGAATTAATAGTCCAATGCATATCTTATGAATTAAATGAATTTATGATGATGAAAAGAATGTATGGATATGATATTCTCCTATATAGTGTTGGGAATTTACCATGCTCCAATAGGGGTTGTGAGCCCGGATAACCATGTCGAGGGGTTTATATCTTAATAACCATATCGAGGGGTTTGTACCTTAATAACCAAGTTAAGGGGTTGGTATCTCAACCACCATGGGTGGTAGGGTGAGACGATTCACTAGCCAATTAAGGGGTTTGTACCTTAATGACCGGGTTGAGGAGTTGGTAACTCAATCACCATGGGTGATAGGGTGAGACGATCCACCAACCAATTAAGGGGTTGGTACCTTAATAGACTACGAACTCTATAATGATGGTATCTTCTTGCACATGTATTACGTTCTATGTAAGAATTATTTACTTTAAGCATCTTCCATGCATGTCATATTGTTATATGCTACTTATTGCCTACGCTTATGCATTTTGATTATGTTGCTTATCTCTTGTCGAACTGCATCCTACATAGTAGTACATTCAAATATACTAACGCTATACTCTATGCCTACATGATGTCACCATGTAATAACCGGAGCCCCATTTGGAGCATCTTCCTCTACGTGGCTAGTACGATTTCTCTCAAGCTATTTGGAGAGTCCTCCATTCCGAGGACAATGTTTATGATCTCATGCTATATACTAAAACTATCTTTCTTTTATGTGTGTATTGATTATAAGGGTGAGCCCGATTGCTTGTCTTGTCCCCCACTCCTATCTAAGTTTTAGAGATTTTGTTGGACATGTTATGTATTGAGCCTTGACTCTCTTGCCTTGATGTTTATGTTATGAAAGTTTCTCTTTAGCCCCTTTTCCCTCATTTCTAATCTAATTATGTTGTTTAATTGCTTCCGCGACCAATGATGTGTAATGTATGTCAGGAGGCTTGTTTGGGATCCTTTCGGGTTCCCCATTCACCGTGTCACGTCTAGGTCCTAGTCTTTGGTCGTGACACCAGTTGTGATGGAAAGGGTCTCCTTGTTGTCCACCTTGCTCCCTTTGATCACCATAAGCACCATGTCCTCAGGGACTACCATCTCTACCCTTGTTTGGACAATCCACCATCTTGTGGCACATTTATCTACACTCAAAACAAGCACCCATATCTTTGTAATGCCCACCACCATGATTTATACAATACCTTCCATACCTAGGAATAATTTGACCATCATTACCACCTAGAGTTATCATTAGCAAACCTTTGGCCTTGAGCATTGTAGGACCCTTGACCTTTAATCTGTGGCCTTGTTGAAAATGACTACCTCTAGTACCTTGACATTTACCATCATAATGAGCCCTCTTGGACTCCTCACTCCTCCTCTTTCTATGTTTTTATCCTTCAAGTTGTTCTGCATAAGTCATGAGTCGAGACAAGTCTATATCTCCTATCAGCATGGCGGTGCAACATTCTTCATTGATTAAGTCTGACATTCCCGACAAAAACTTGTGCATTCTGCCCTAGGATTAGTAAATAAGTGGGGAGCATGCTTTGAGAGGTTGTTGAATTTAGGGGAATACTCCCCTACACTCATGGAACCTTGCTTGAGGTTCATAAACTCTGTGATCTTTGTCTCCCTTAATTCATGGGAAAGAAATAGTTGAAGAAGGCAACCTGGAATTCTTCCTAAGAGATAGACTCTCATTCTCTCACTCTCTCTCTTCCATTGTTAAAACCACAATTTAGCAAGGCCCTTTAGTTGATAGGATGCTAGTTCTACTTTTTCCTCCAAGCTTACCATGATAATATCAAGAACTTATACACCTGATCAATGAATTCTTGGGAGTCTTCCTCCACCTTTGCACCGTAGAACTCTAAAAGCTTTATACTTGAAAAGTCCCTCACTCTTGAGGAGGGGGTTGGAGCATTAGTGGCTTGTACACCTTAGCTGGCCATGGCCCTCGCCAATAGAGCAATCACATTACAATATTCTGCATAAGTGACCCCTTCTTCTTCTTGGAGGGGGGTTTGTGCGGCCGAAGGGGCCAGTTCTCCCTTGGGAGTGGGAGCTCTTTGTGACATTATTCTTGGTAGCATAATCTAGAAGAGCAAAAGATCATCCATTAGATAAAGGAAACCTTAATTCAAATCCAAAGCACGACATAGATTTATCAAGAAGCGAATCATTTCCTAAAATTCTTCATCGTCTCTTGTTCAAAGCTGTGGTGTGCTTCACAACCATGAACAAGACACTACTTGATATGGTATGTTGTATTTATTAAGGACCATTTACCAACCTAGTGCTTTTATGCCAAGCTTTATCATGACCCATGACTAGGGCCTAGGTGTAACACGGTGAATGAAGAACCCGAAGGAACCCCAAATAAGCCTCTTAATCATACATGACACATCCTTGGTTTCAGATGCATAATTAAAATAACAAACACAAGATTCTAGGGGAAATGATACTTTGAACTCAAGTTATAGGTACGTCATTGAGTAGAAGATTAGTATGATCACATAGCAAATAAGTCTAAGGGGCGGGTAAGTATGACTCACACTACGGGGAGAAATAGGGGCTAGGAATTTCATGTCATCACAACAACAAGCATCAACATATAGAAAGAAATAAGGGACTAAGAGAAGTGTTCAATAATACATAGACATAAGAGAAGTCTAGCTCATAGCATACACATCCATATCCAACTACAACTCTATCATGAGTGGAAAAAGGGGCCAAGACATATCAAAACCAAAGCTTCATAATATTAGAGATAGGATTTCATATCTTTCATAACTTTCACAATATTCTCATAGATCATAACATGTATAATAGCCCTTCAAGATTCATAACATTCTTAATATACACATCTTACCATAATGCTTTCATCAACATAAGAAGCTTCGTACACAACTTTAGTTAAACATGGTGGGTATGCATATATGCTCAAATGATGCAAAAGTTAAGATTTTAGGACATGAAGAAAGTAAACAAGGTCTTTTTCAAATTATTCATGGTAACCCACCTTAACAAAGTAAAGCTTCATTAGGGCTTCCTTAACCCTCTTAAGAATCTAATAAATTTCACATGGTTTCTCAATACAATATATTGTATAATGGTAAAATAACATGATTTACTCAAAAATATCAATATATAAAAAAGTTCATAAAATTTTCATAAATTTCCATGACTTAAACATAGATGAGGAAGAGGAATGGTTGAGCTTTAGAGATGAAAGGCCTCCACAAATCAAAACCTACAAACCTTGTTATAATTGGAGATGAAAATCTTGTTAGAGAATGAGAAAAAATTGAAACCCTAGCTTGGACTCCTTTCTTGAAGGCCTTGAGGAACTTGACAGTGTTTGGGAGGAGTTTGGGACTTAGAATATTTAAGAATGGGTGAGAATGGAGTAGCTTAGGGTTGCATAGGGCTGAAAAAGGCTTATTTTGGGCTTAAAAGATGTAGCGTATGCTTAAAACATTAGGAATTATCAAAATTTCCCTTTATCAAAAGGTGTTGAACAAGACCGTAAGATCCCGTTTATAGGTATTGGTCTAACCCATGGGTTGTGGAAAGGGGGTCTTGTCCTGGTAACTTTTGGACTCTTAGAAAACTTCTCTGAATCACAAACCATGACACAACTTATGTCCCATCAATCAATCTGAGTCATGCTGTTAGTTCATACTTCAAACTTCAGGAGACCATTTAGTGGCTCTACCCACCATTTCCTGAGCACAAGTTATGGCTCATGGATTGACCTACGACTCATAATACCTTTTGTACATTGATGGCCCTCCTAACTTGAGTTACTGGAATTTTACCCTCGAATCTACGTCACTAAAGTATGGCTTATACTTCATCTGAAAACTCGTTAACTTCTTTGTGAAACCCACGTACACTTAGAAAATTTTTAGATTTCATTTTTTAGGCACTTCCATACCTTCCAACATGCGGGGTCTTATAGTGAGGTTATGTTTGTTACTTTTGGACTCACTATGTTAGGTTATGTTGGAAAATTAAGGACCTACTATGTGGGGTTATGTTTCACCATATGTTGGTTACAGTCATCTCCGTATATGTTCATGTACTATAGCATTCATGCATCATGGTATCTTATGGTATCTTGTTATGACTATTGACGTGCTGCAAAAGTATAACACTTTTGATGCTTAAAACTTGGAATTTGTGTGTTCTTAATGCTATATTAGTTGGTTTTATGTGTTTTTGGTTTTATGTTTGTAAGATTATAGGTTGGCCTTGATTTGGGGAAAATTGCAAAAGTTGTTGATTTTTGCTATTATAGGAGACTCTTTATGGGGCGATAGATCATTTTATGGGCCATAGGGTGTTTTCATGAACAATTCCAGTTAGGGGCTATTCTATGAAGTTTATTCTGTGAACATGTAGATGAGCTATAGAAGGTTTTAGGAGTCATAGAAGATGGTTCATGCCCTGAGGATCAGAGACTTGGACTTTTAGGAGTTTCATTAGTTGAAACCCCCTTTTCAAGAAGTAAATTACTTTATGAGTCGTAGAGGGGTGTCATGGAGTTGAAGTCCAAATTTCCAGCAGCTGAGTACGAGACCCCGATTACGAGCCGTGGAATGTAATGCGGCAGGTTAGTAGCTTTCGTATGGTGCATAGACCAGTTCTCATATTTTTTTTAGGATTTGAATTTTAATTATTATAAATAGATCTTTTAGGTTATTTCTCAAAGGTTTTCACCTAGTACTCAGAGAACTGAATAATTAGATAGAAAATTGTAAGATCATATTGGAGAGTCTTCGAGAACACTTGTGTTTGAATTTCATCTTGAAGCTTGTAATTCTTATTGAAGTTGGATTTCTTTGTTCATAATTCTATTGTATAAGTATTCAATTATGTCTTCTCAACTCATAATTTATGTATCTACACATAGCATGGGTAGTTAAATCCACAATTAGGGTTTTGGGAACCATGAAGAACCAACAAAGTAAAATCGAATAATTCATTATTCTTGGAAGGTGTATATGCATGTATTTAATTAATTCTCTTTATTTTGCATGTTTCTTAGTGGTGTCCAGCTTTAGAACTTACCTAGTTTGACTGACTGTACCAAGGTAGTAATGAATAGGAAGAGAGATTAATTAACAGGATTCGATTGATGTGTTCTCGTCCAATCAACCAAACTGGGCCAAAAGGAGGTTGTACTAGGACTAATAGGTATGGGTTTGTAATGCATACTATGAAGATGAGACAAGTCACATAGTGAAATTCACCTCTCACCTTTGACCAAATGTCTTGGTGAACATAACTTACCATCCTGCATGGTATACACTAGAAAAGAATTAGGTTATCTAGTGATACTGAGTTGGGGAATCATGGGGAATATAATGCCCTATTTCTCTCCATAGTACTTCTCTCTTCTGATAGTTAGTTTAGTTATATTTCTCATTGATTATTGCAAACCCCACCCCTTTGGGGAAGTAAGTTGGTTAACCATTTGAATTGCAATCAATGAATTCTCTTGAGTCTACATATTCCTTATAGGTTCGATCCTAACCTTTGTTAGGTTCTATTTCTTGACAGTAACTACTTTATCCTCTAAAAAGGCGTTGTAACTTGGGCAGCATCAAAATTTTTGTGCCGCTGCTGGGGAATACTGCTACACTTAGTGAATTCATTAGTAATTCGAGTGTTAATCCTTAGTTCCCTTATTTTACTTTGTTTCTTATTTTTGTTCTTTTTCAGGGTGTAAGTGTAGTATATGCCCAGCACTTAACATCAAGGAAATCCCTTAACTCCATTTGACCCAGAGATCCATAGAACGTTGAAAAGAATAGCCTAAGACAACGCCAATAATATATCCAATGCAACTCTGAACAGAAATAACAATGAGGATGATGAGAATGAGAACCCACCTCCTTTTGAGGATATTGCTCCACAGCCTCAGGATTTCAATGCCAACGCTTACCGGTAGAATTAATACAGGCTGAACCCTATGGCTATGGAGGTAATTGGAGAAATTGGCAAACACAAAGTTCACAATCTCGAGTGGGCTACTCTAGATGCTACAGAACTGTGGCCTATTTACAGGCTTACTATCGGAGGATCCTCATAGCAACCTCCACAATGTGGCATTCGTCTACAGGAGTGTGATGGGAACACAAAATCTGTCTATGGATTTTGTGGGACTTTATGTCATCTCATTGTCTCTTATAGGCAATGCAGCATTATGGATATCTGCGTTCCTGCAGAGTTCGATTACCAGTTGGGCAGACTTGCAGAAGGACTTTCTGGAGAGGAACTTCCCTAGATCAAAGATTCTCAAGTTAAAGGACCAGATCAATAACTTTGAGCAACTTCCTGGTGATTTAATAAGCACTAGTTGGGAGCGGTTCTCCAAATGTCTGAGGAGCATCCCTGACCACATGATAGTTGATGATGCTTTGGTGGAGATCTTCTACCATTCCCATGATGAGTACAGTCAGGCCTATCCTGACACTATCATGGGGGGATCTTCTTGGATCGACCATTTGCACGGATCGCAGAGAGAATGGTAAGAGTGGTCAAGACTAATCATGCATAGGGGCAGAGAGACAAAGCGCCTACTAAAAGTTCATATGCTGTCAGTGTTGGTTCGGAGCAAGCAAAGATAAATAAAGAAATCATGCAATAGCTTGCGCAAATTCACACAGGTATGGAGGTGATGATGAAGCAGAACCAAGAGCGAGTTAATCCAATGGTTCATCAGCCTCCACGTGCACCCATGTATGATAAGCCATACTATGATAAGGACACGTGTTTTGTTTTTGATCAGACTAGTGGTTTCTGGACCAACATCCAAAGGTCCAATCGGCACTAATGGTGCCAAGGTCAAGGAAACCAAGGTCAAAACTTTAATTGAGATGGACCTTACAAGGAAAACTGTGGAGGTTACTATAACAGTTATAGGGGTCCAAAGAGATGCAAATTGGGGTCATAGAGAAGACATCAGAGATGGTCCTATAATCATGATCCAGGTGCAAATAGTTCTAGAACTGAGAAGATGTTTGATCAGCTATTGAAGAAAGTTGAGACATAGGATGAGACTCTAAGGTGCATGAAATTAGAGATTTTGAGTATAAATCAAAACATAGATATTCACTCTATGGCTATTAAATAGCTGGAACAACAGTTTGGGAAAGTGTCAACTTAACTTAATCAACATCAATGGGGTATACTACCTCGCAACACAGTTCAACATCCTACAGATGAAGGGCAGTACATAGTGGTCACTACTTGGGGTGGCAAGAGCACTATTAATCCTCCCATGCTAATTGATGAGGAAGATGCTCAAAAGGAGACAGTTGTGGCCAAGTATACAGATGAAAGAGATGATCATGGCAAGGATGGAGTGAGTGAAACTATTGATGCACCATAGAAGTTGAAGCCCGTTCCTTGGCGTCCTACTCCATTCCCTCAGAAATTCAATAAAAGGGAGAAGGAAGGCAGATTCAAGCACTTTTTCTCCAAGCTGAAATAGCTCTCTATCAGCATCACTCTCATTGAGATATTGGAGAAGATGTCAGGGTATGCTAAGTACATGAAGGACTTAGTCACTAAAAAGTGCACTGTGAGCTGGGAGCTCTCCCAAGAGCTTCAGCATTCCAATGCTATCACCATAAGTTCCTTGGTTTAGAAGAAGATCCAGGTGCTTTTACCATACCATGCACTATTGGAGATGTGGAGTTCACAAATTCACCATATGGTCTAGGTTCCAGCATTAATCTGATGATCCTCGCACTCTATAAAATGCTTGGATTTGGAGCCCCTACTCCAACGAGCATGCAGTTGTTGATGGCAGACCACACGGTGCAGAAACCTGTGGGGGTACTACACAATATGTTTGTAAAAGTTGAAACATTCATATTCGCCACAAACTTTGTGATCCTTGATTGTGAAGTTGACTTGAAAGTCCCTATCATCTTAGGGAGGCTCTTCTTATCCACTAGACGCATCTTGGTCGATATGGAGAGGGGCCAACTCAAGTTTAGATTTGGGAAATATAAGGTTGTGTTCAACATTTGCCAGCAAGCAAAGAAAGACAATGATTTGAGAGTGGTCCCTATTATTGAGTCTATTGATAATGCCGAACCAAAGGTACCACTTGAGGTAAGATTGGATGTTGACACTTTGAAGGGCATGCTGATGAACTTCGACAGTGATGGTATCCCAGATTATGAGGAGATAATGAATTCTCTAGGGGTGTCTTACGGTCCTAGGCACCAAACTAAGCTAGAGCTAGATTTGCAGAATCGGGAGTCACCACCCACAAAGCCCTCCATAGAAGACCCACCGATATTAGAATTGAAGGCCCTTCCAGCACATCTGAGGTATGCATTTTTGGGAGCCAACAACACTTTCCAGTTATAGTTGCTGTGGATTTGAATAAGGAGCAAGTGAGCGCCCTTGTGATGGTGCTTAAACAGTTCAAGAAGGCCATGGGATGGACGATTGCAGATATAGTTAGTATCCCTCTCAGGGTATGTATGCACAAAATCTAGATGGTCAAAGACTATAATCCAAGCATTGAGCACCAAAGGCGCCTCAACACTTCTATGCAAGAAGTTGTATGCAAAGAGATCATCAAATGATTGGATATAAGAGTAATCTAGTTGATTGCCGATAGTGAATGGGTGAGTTTTATGCAGTGCATTCCAAAGAAAGGAGGTAACATAGTGGTACCAAATGCTAATGATGAATTGATCCTGATACGGCCAGTAACAGGATGGAGGGTATGCATGAATTACAGAAAGCCGAATGCTTTGATAGAAAAAGATCACTTCCCTATACCATTTATAGATCAAATGCTGGACCGATTAGCTGGAAAGGGGTGGTACTACTTTCTTGATAGGTATCCAGGATATAATCTAATCACCATTGCTCCAAAACATTAAGAGAAAATGTCATTTACATGCCCTTATGGCACCTTCACATTCAAGAGGATGCCATTCAGATTGTGTAATGGCCCAGTAACATTCCATAGATGCATGATGTCCATCTTCTCAGACATGGTGGAAGAAAGTATTGAAGTCTTCAAGGATGACTTTAGTATGGTTAGAGATTCATTGAAGGATTGCTTGAAGCACCTACATACTATTTTGCAAAGGTGCGAGGAAAGCCATCTAGTGCTGAATTGGGAAAAGTGTCATTTCAAGGTGAAGGAGGGCATTGTGTTGGGTACAGGATATCTAGCAATGGGATTGAGGTTGACAAAGCCAAAATTGAGGTGATCGAGAAGCTCCACCGCCCATCTCAGTCAAGGATGTGAAGAGTTTCTTGAGGCATGCAGGATTCTATTTAAGGTTCACAAAAGACTTCTCTAACTTGCACACCCTTTGTGCAAATTGTTGGAGAAAGATGTTACATTCATGTTTGATGATGTGTGCCTCAAAGCCTTTGAAGAGTTGAAGAAGTGGTTGATCTCAGTGCCAATCAATGTAGCTTCAGACTGGTCCAAGCCTTTTGAAATCATGTGTGATACAAGTGGGATTGCTCTAGGTGTAGTATTAGATAGTGCCAAGAGAAGATATTATACATCCCATATACTATGGCAGCAAAGCCCTAAATATAACCCAGAAGAATTAGACTTTCACTAAGCAAGAGGTACTCGCAGTGGTCTTTGCATTTGAAAAATTGAGGTCATACCTGTTAGGGGCCAAGGTGGTGGTGCATACAAACCACTCAGCACTTAGTTATTTGATGGCAAAGAAGGATGCAAAACCAAGGTTGATGAGATGAGTGCTTCTCTTGCAAGAATTCAACTTCGAAGTCATCAAAAGAAAATGGACAGAGAATTAGGTTGCAGATCACCTCTCCAGATTGGAAGATGGGGTAATGATAAAGTTTGATGATGGATTGGAGATTAATTATTCTTTTCCATATGAGTGTTGGTTACATCTCATGATTTGATACCTTGGTTTTCAAACTATGCAAACTATTTTGTACGTGATATCATGTCGCCCGACCTAAACACACACCAGCATCGAAAGTTTATGTCTGATGAGCGGAAGTTCTTTCGGGATGACCCATACTTGTTACATGTATGTGCTGATGGGATTATTCATCGCTGCATTCCTAAGGTTGAGTTGATGAGCATACTTGAGGCATGCCACTCATCATTGGTGGGTGGGAATCATAGTAGAATTCGAACAGCACCTAAGATATTACTATGTGGGTATTATTGGCCCACTATCCACCAAGATGCCCAGGACTATGCAAAATCTTGTGATAGGTGCCAAAGAGAGCGTGGTGTTTCCCGCAAACCTGAGCTCCCTCTAAACCTCATTATGGTGACTGAATTATTTGATGTATGGGGGATAGATTTCATGGAACCATTTGTTAGCTGACATGGAAATGAGTACATCCTAGTTGTTGTAGATTATGTATTAAAGTGGGTTGAGACCGTGGCTCTACCCAACAATGAGGGAAAACGTTTCACAGCATTTCTGAAAAAAAAACATATTCTCAAGGTTTGGCACCCCTCGGGCAATCATCAGCAATGGAGGTTCTCACTTCTGCACTAGACTTTTAAAGCTCTTACTGAAAAGTATAAAGTGAAACATCAGGTGATGACACCTTATCATCCTCAAACGAGCAGGAAGGTGGAGGTGTCTAATAGGGAAATTAAACAGATTCTATCGAAAACAATGAATGCAAACCAGACAGATTGGTCGCGGAAATTGGATGACGCATTATGGTATGCCAGACATCATTCAAGACCCTAATAGGCATGTCTTCCAACCAACTTTTCTTTGGGAAAGCATGTCACTTGCCAGTGGAACTTGAACTGAAATTCCCCAAAAATGTTCTTCGAAAATGCCCATAATCATAATTTCTATATATTTCAAAATATGTACGCGATATCAAAACTTTGACTTCATGTTCATGATCAGGGGAAAAATTGAGTAGAAAATGGGTATAACCCCGCTTTTAGAGGACCCATAGCGGAAAATAATTTTCACAAAATTATGAATTCTAGTGCCGATCCGGGCCGTGGCCCCGATCAGTGTTAATTTTTCCTGAAATTTCTATTTCAGCCCAAGGATCTTGGGATCATAACCCCATGACAAATAATGCGTCTTTCAGCTCAATATCACTTAAGACCCTCTCAATGACTTAGACAAATATTTCATCCAAATCCAAGTAGCTCTAGATTAATTCTGGATCTCAAGCACTCCATTCAAGCTTCAAGTCTCCTTCATGGCTAGATCAAGGAATCCCCAAATTGAGATATGTGGGTCTTATCCATTGGGTCCTTTCACCCATTGAGGCCAAGCTTCTTATCTTATGAAAATTGCACGTTTTCAAGTTGTATTATCTATAGATATATTTTATTATGGATTATAAGCATGAAATAGGTTGGCGTTTTATGAAATGTTGGTTAAATATGCATGTCTATCTATCTCAAGCTTATACTATGATTTGGTTTTGTCAATTGAGACTATGCATGTTTTGATCTATGAAACTATGATCTACTATGAGATTTGATGATGGATTTCAAGGTATCTCATATGAAGGTTTTGCAATATGTTGGTGGGTTGATTTACATTGAGTTTTCTCACATGATTTCGCTCTTGAATTACATGATTTTGAATAAGCATTACACACCCTCCAAGTGTTTGATAAAATGTCAAGTCAAGAATTCTCAACTTAAATACATGTTTTATAAGTCAAGTGACTTCATGATGAATATAGGCTATCCAGTTTGTTTCAAGTTAGGCTCATCTTTAGAGGTCAAGTATATTTAAGAGCTACTTATGTCATGATTCCATATTTATTACAAATTATTAAAGTATGATTATTATAAGTATTCCATGTGATTAGACTTAGCACCAACGAATGAAGGGTTTGCTCTCTTTCCTTGAACTACGTGCCAACATAGGATTACGTTATACCCTTGTTATACTAGTCAATCCATTTAGTGCACTTTCTCTTGAAATTCTTCTCGAAATGGGATGGGCTCCCATAAGGCAAAGTTTCTCGCGAAATCTTTTCCGAAATGGGATGGGCTCTCGTAAGAAAGGTTACTTCTCTAAAATGGGATGATCTCCCATAAGGTAAAGTATGGTTTATCTTGGCAAGTAGACCATCTCTTCACCAGTGAGGGCTAATCATTGGGATTCCAAATTGTAGCTCACTTGGTCTTATTCTTCGTCAGTTGAGGTCTCTTCCCACATATGTATTATGTTCTATACAAGTTGAATGATTTATAAGCATGTTTTACTTCAAGCATTGATCATGCAATCCATATTGAGATTATGCTTATCTTTGCCAATTACTATACAATTTGAGTATATTGGCTTACGTCTTGTTGCATTGCATCCTACATACTTAGTACATTCAAATGTAATAACTCATACTTTATGCCTACATGATATCATATGTAGGGGCCGGAGCTCCTATTGATCATCCTCCACGTGGCTAGTAAGATTACTCGAAGAAAAGCTTGGTGAATCTCAAGTTCAAGGATACTATCTACTTTCTCTTGCTATTTCTAATACTTCTCGATATTGAACATATGACATTATATGGGTAAGCCCAGAGAGTGACTTGTCCCCTATTTAATTCTATGTTTAGAGGTGTTATTGGAATATTATGATGTATTTATGCTATAAGCTTGACTCTTTATGTTTTTATGATTATCAAAAACTTCCTTTGGTGCTGCTTCCCTTTTATATTATTTGTTGTTTTTGTTTATTTTACCTCCGCAACCAAGAATGTATGATTAATATGCTGAAAAGCTTGTTTGGGTCCCTTCGAGTTCTCATTCGCAATGTCACATCGAGGCCTTGGGGTTTGGTCATGACAAACTTATCAGAGCACTAGGTTGTTAATGGTCCTCGGAATCCAAAACACTGCATCAATTAGAGTCTTGTTCATAGTTGTGAAGTGCACCACAACTATGAGTAAGAGGCTATGAGGCATTTTAGGAAATGTTTCCCTTCTTCATGATCTTTGTCGTGCTTTAGAAGTAAGGTAAGGTTTCTTCCTCTGACAAATGTTCTTTGTAATTCTAGATCATGCCGATTCCAAGAGGAACAAGAACCTGTACACCCCAAGAGCAACTGGCCCCTCCCACTCCTCAAGCTCCTCAAGATGGGGAAGTGTCCCATGATGAGTTTCGAGATGCTATCACTATGTTGGCCCATACCACGACGAATCAATTGAACCAAGGGGCCCAAGCCCCTAATGCTCCTACTTCAGCCTTAAGGGTGAGGGATTTTACTGGAATGAACCCATCGAAGTTCTATGGATCCAAGGTAGATGAGGACCCCCAAGAATTCACTGATGATGTGTATAAGGTTTTGTCCATTATAGGGGTTAATTTGGAGTAAATAGCAGCGTTAGGGGCCTACCAACTCAAAGGGTTGGCTCAAATATGGTCCACTCAATAGAAGATGGAGAAGGGGAATGGTGACGCTATCCCTTGGGAGGAATTCAAAGTGATATTTCTCGAACGGTTCTTTTCTATTTAGCTAAGGGAGGTGATGATGATGGAATTTATGAATCTAAAGCAAGGGTCTATGAGTGTAAGGGAGTATGCCCTAAAGTTCAACCAATGCTCCAAGTATGCCCCACGATTGGTTGTCGAACTAAGGTCAAGGATGAACAAATTTGTGTCAGGTTTATCCGACTTAGTGAATGAGGAGTGTCATACTGCCATTCTAATAGGAGATATAGACATGTCCCACCTCATGACATATGCCGAACAACTAGAGGGGGAAAAGCTTAGAAAGAGAAGAAGTGGTGAGTCCAAGAGGGCTCGATTTGTAGGAGGGCTCCAAGGCTCTAAGGGTGGCCGGGTTCCTCTAGGTCACAAGTTCCAAGGCCAAGGGTCATCCAATGCTTCCAACAAGAGGTTTGCCAATGATAGGGTGCCTAATCAAAGGTTCCAAGGTGGTAATAAAGGAATGGTAAAGCCTAGATGTCCAATGTGTGAAAAGAATCATAGTGGTCCTTATTTGAGAAATTTGAATGCTTGTTTTGGTTTTGGTAAGGTTGGCCACAAGGTTATTGATAGTTGTCATGATCAACTCAAAGGTGGAGATGGTTGTGCACAAGGCCAAGGTGCAAATACAGGTCAAAGGGGAAGAGGGGGCCAACAAGGGGGTCCACCAAGGCGAAATAGATTCTATGCTCTTCAAGGAAGATATGCGGTGAATAAGGTGCCCAATGTTGTCACTAGTATGTTAAAGGTTTTTTATTTTGATGTGTATGCATGGATAGACCCGGGTGCCACTATTTGTTTTATTACTCCTTTTGTTGCTAAAAAGCTTGATGTTAGTCTCAAATTATTGTGTGAACCTCAGGAAGTGTCTACCCCCGTTGGTCAGTCAATTGTTGGTAGAAGGGTCTATAGAAATTGTCCAGTGTCCATTTTGCATAAAATCTTGCCTTGCGATTTTGTTGAATTAGATATGGTGGATTTTTATATCATTCTTAGGATGGATTGGTTGCGTCCATATTATGCTTCTATTGATTGTAGAATCCGTAGGGTTAAATTCCAATTCCCTAATGAGCTCATCCTTGAGTGGAAAAGTTGTGATGTGGTGGTCAAAGGTAGATTCATTTCTTGTCCTAAAGTCCAAAAGTTAATTTCGAAGGGGTATCGCTATCATCCATTGAAGATTAGGGATATTGAGTCCAAAGTCCTTCCTATAGAGTCAGTTCCAGTGGTTAATGAGTTTCTTGATGTCTTTCCCAATGAGCTTCATGGTGTTCCTCCCGAAAGGAAAATAGATTTTTGTATAGACCTCCTTCCCAATACTCAACTCATTTTTATTCCCCCTTGTCGTATGGGCTCGGCGGAGTTGAAGGAGTTGAAAGAACAATTGAGGGATTTGTTAGAAAAGGGTCTTATAAGGCCTAGTAAGTCATCTTGGGGTGCACTGGTGTTATTTGTGAAGAAGAAGGATGGTTCTCTTAGATTGTGCATTGATTATTGCCAACTTAATAGGGTCATTATAAAGAATAAGTACCCTATACTAAGGATTGATGACCTTTTCAATCAACTTCAAGGGACAAGTCACTTTTCTAAGATTGATCATCGGTCCGGGTATCACCGAGTGAATATGAGGGAGTGTGAAATTCCCAAGGTGGCTTTCCTGACTAAGTATGGGCACTTTGAGTTTGTGGTTATGTCCTTCGGGTTGACTAATCCACTGGCTAGATTTATGGATCTTATGAATAGGGTCTTTAAACCCTACCTTGACTTATTTGTGGTGATTTTTATTGATGATATCTTGATTTATTCCCATAGTGAGGAGGAGCATGTGTATCACTTGAGGGTGGTGTTGCAAATCTTCGGGGAGGAGAGGTTGTATGCCAAATATGAAAAATGTGAATTCTGGTTGAAAGAGATTGCATTTTTGGGACATGTGGTATCGGGTGATGGTATTAAGGTGGATCCTAAGAAGACGTAGATGATTAGAAATTGGCCTAGACCTTTGACTCCATCGAACATTAGAAGTTGCTTGAGTTTGGCGGGTTATTTCCGGAGGTTTGTGAGTGGCTTGTCTTCTATTGCTTATCTTATGACTAAATTGACACAAAAGAAGGTGAAATTTGTGTGGACCGATGAGTGTGAAAAGATTTTTCACACTTTGAAAGATAAGCTTGTCTCCGCTCCCATCTTGGCTCTACTGGAAGGGCTAGAAGGGTTTGTTGTATATTGTGATGCCTCAAGAATTGGTTTGGAGTATATTGATTCAAAGTGGTAAGGTGATAACATATGCCTCTAGACAACTTATGGTGCATGAGAGGAATTATCCCACCTATGATCTTGAATTGGCGGCCGTGGTATTTGCTTTGAAAATTTGGTGTCATTACTTATATAGGGTTCGTATTGATGTGTTCACTGACCATAAGAGTCTCTAATATATTTTCACCCAAAAAGATCTTAACTTGAGACAAAGAAGGTAGTTAGAGCCCCTTAAATATAATGATATGAGTGTGTATTATCGCCCCAACAAAGCTAATATTGTGGCCAATGGTCTAAGTAGGGTGTCTATGGGTAGTCTAGCTCATGTTAATGATAGTGGAAAATAGGTGGCTAGAGAGGTCCATTAGCTGGCTAGATTGGGGGTTAGGTTGGATGAAGTTGATAATGGTGGTGTAGTGGTTTTTGATGGTTCTAAATCTTCCTTGATTGAGTAGGTAAAAGGCAAAACAAGATCTTGTCCCTGCATTGCTAGAGTTGAAGGCCTTGGTGAGAGATGGTAAAGTGGAGGTTTTCTCCCAAGGGGGAGATGGTGCCCTTAGGTA
>JAABOM020101899.1:0-26131 GCA_011800125.2 Solanum clarkiae | reverse complement strand
GCCCAGCAACTATGCGAGTAAGTAGTTGAACTGCATTTCTCAAATCCTGCACTGTAGCATCAATAGGTGGTTCTGGGGGAACTTCACTATTTTTGAGTTTATGAGGAGTTGGAGGGGTTAGAGATGTCCGTGAAAGAGACTCATCTTGAGCCTTATTTCGTACATGACTAGGCGAACCAGCTGCCACAATTACTGCCTTTCCTTTACCTTTGCTCTTCCTGGTTTCTAGCATACTTGCTAGATTTACAAAATAATTTAGGAATTAGACAAAACTCACCTAGCCCTATGTCACGATCTAAAGAATGAAAGGAAAGTAACAATTCCTAAATGCCACATAGCCTCCTGCTTATAAATGTGGTGCACCACACGTCGATAAATAAGACTCTACATTGACACGGCTTTGTAGACTCCCTAGGATGACACACATTGATACCACTTCTGTCATGCCCTAAGTCCCGTTAGGGTGGACTAACACCCATTGCCGATAAGGCTCGGGAGAACCAACCTGTACCTATGCATTTCTTATATATTATATAACGAATTTCTATATTCAACATGTTTGTATGCAAGTAAACAGGGAAATAGGCCAAAGCAAATACATGTGACTAGGTCGTTGGGGCCACAGTGTCAAAAATACCAAACATGACCACACTTTAAACTATATAGTCTATAAAGCCTCTAGATAATAGGGAGTACCAAACAAGGGTCCGGACAGGCCCCCGCCTCGAATAACTATACAATGTAGCCATATAAACATTTGACATACATAAAGCTCCGGAATAACCTGGAGCTTGGTAACAGAAGCTGAATATCCTGTGCTCCTATTGGGGAGATCTACTAGCACCTGTACCTGCAGCATGAAATGCAGGTCCCCTGCAAGGGACTCAGTACGAGATAGTGTACTGAATATATAAGGCAGCAAATACTGTATATGATATAACAACTCAAGTGAAACTGTACATTGATGTAGTATAAAGGACCACCTTTAGTAGCACTGTGGGATCATGTACTTTATGTTCTTTATATTACTTTACCTTTACTGTAAAATCTGTATCGTAAAATCCGTGCACAGCTGTAATACAAATGACCAACTGATCAGTGACAAACTATATTGGGATCGTCTTTATGCTAGGTTCTTACGAACCCCCTCGGGCTACTACCCGTAATACTATATCGGGATCGTCCCTATGCTAGGTTCTTACTAACCCCCTCGGGCTACCACCTATCAAAACTGTATAGTTTATCTTTCAATTACTTTTGAGATGATCTTTTGATGGCCATAATATTGGAGCTATAAGACAGTATATGTAGAATATGACATGAATCATTCACGACAACATGGCAATAAAGAAAGGATGTTACATAATCAACGAAATTTGTATGAAATGAAATAACTCATGAACTTCGTTTAGCATCAAGGACTCTTATGCTTAGTATCCATGTATGTACATAAATTTGAACGTAACTATATATAGGAACACATGAACATTGCAAGAGCGGATATATGGTTTTTTGTCATGTTGGACTGGATAATTACTTTTACTTACCGAAGGTTCTTTGTTTCATGCCAAATGATATGAATTCAAGTAACCTCACAGACCTCGTTGTAAGGCATCGTTACTGCCTTGGAGTGGCTGCCTTACCTCCAAATATTTATCTACATCATATTAGGCAATAATACTAGTATTTGCAGCAAAGAAAAACTTCTTGATAGTCCAAAATCATAAAAATGGTTATCCGGACAGCAAGCGTTCATTTAGTGACGCAAAGACATTTTTTCAACATTTTCACTTATAAATGTATTTTTTAACAACTATTCTTATGTACATGTCATGTACATCTTATTTTCAGTCCCTTACAGTCCCATAACAACCCACAAAACACAACACACAATAATTCTTCTCAACATACAAATAAGCAACATAACATTATACCCTTCCACCATACTTCGACGTCAACAATCCCAAAATTGTTTTAACTTTACCAAGATTATTTTCAATGATTTTTTCCACATGAAACCAATCTTTATATAGACCAAAAATATTTTCAAATCAGGGATAAGTCATGGAAGAACATACTACAATTCTACACAACTTTCAAATGGACAGCATAACATTTCTCCCATCTTCGCTACATTTCGACAACAACAATTCCATACCTTTTCCAACTCTAACCAAACTTTTTCAACAAAATTTACACATACCAACAGTGACAATACAATCTTGTAATATCATCCAAGAAGTCATTTAGTACATGAGTCAATAGCTTTAAATCCAACAGCCCACAACTTCCAACCAACATCATACTTAAGATAACACAAGAAAACTCTTTTGTTAATTGAAATAAAATCTAGGCAGCAACCATATATATACATATATAACTCATATAATGTTAAGAACATCAAATTCTCTTCATAATACAACCCACACACCATTTAGAAATCGCTAAAACAAAATAAAAGAGTGCAACAATTTTCTGGACACATGCTGTCCAGAATTTCCATCAAAGCATACCAACATATACTTCTTGATTTTCATGAAGGAATCATACCAAATACATAAATATAGTTACTTACCTTTATCTTCAAGGTTGAGGGACTTCTTATGAAGCCTAGGAGATCCTTTCGCTGCTGCTACTAGGTCAAAAATATGAAGAGAGGAAGATATGGAAAGCCGAATTTTTTTCCAAGTGTAAATAAAGCTGAAATTTCAGCTTGTAATCCCCTCTTAAAGGGCCTCATTTGGACGAATTTTTCCTTGCAATTTTGGGCCAAATAATACCACTTAATACCACATACAATACACTAATTTTCAGCAACTTGGTCTCCCAAAATTAGGCCAAAATGGCAATGAAATTTAATGGACATAGGCTGCCAGTTTTCAGCATTCCTGTCAAATTTGTTTTTGGCCCAATTAGCCAATTGATTTGTGTTACACTTGGGCCTTTATCACACTATTCTTGGAATAAAAATAAGGTCCACTTATGATGCTAAAATATGGTATAAAATTACACACTTAAAACTGATCGTATCCACACTCGAACTTGGACAAAAATGACATCGAACCCTTTTTCCGTTTAGCTAGTAATTTTAAGCTGACCAAGTAGATGAATCACCTATTAGATTATTAATCCATACAAACACCTTAATTCTATTACTTTATGATATCCCAAATTTAACATAAAATGCATATACACAAAGCCCCCATAAGCATTAGATGCCCTTATCACCCATTAACACGAGAATCAAGCACTTTCAAGAATTGACGCTACTTTGACCAAACCATATCAAGATTTATTCCCATACTATAGTAAATGTAAAATGTAGTGTGTTACAACATACCTATACTACCATGTTGAGGGGTAGAAACCTTGACCACCTTGTCGAGGGGTGACATGCCCGCACTACCATGTTGAGGGGTAGATACCTTGACCATCGCACCGAGGGGGTGACATGCCACAGATTCCAAGTAACAATTGCTTGTTCTCTGATTATGGTTTCTACCCACACATATAATATATATTTTCAAGTTATATGATTTACAAGCATGTTTTACCTCAAGCATTGATCATGCATACCATATTTATACTTATCCATTGCTTATGATTATCCATTTTGAATATGTTGGATTTGTCTTGTTGCATTGCATCCTATATACTTAGTATATTCAAATGTACTAATGCATACTCTATGCCTACATGACATTACTATATAAGAACTGGAGCACCTCTTGATTATCCTCCACGCGGCTAGTTCGGTGCTTTGGAGATACACTTTAGTGAGTCCTCAAGTCCGAGGATGCTATCTATGTTACTTTTGCCTTTTTATTATTTCCTTATGTTGAACACTTGATACTATGAGGGTGAGCCCGGAAGGTGTATTGGCACCCGCTCCAATCTATATTTAGAGGTGTTGTTGGAATAATTAATGTACTTATGCTTTGAGCTTTGACTCTTTTATGCTATATAAATATCAAGACTTCCCTTTATCCCGATTCCCTTACTTATATCTCTTGTTGTTGTTTATTTTTCTTTCACGACCAAGGATATGTGTATGATATGCTAAGAGGCTTGTTTGGGGTCCCTTCGGATTCCCATTCATCGTGTCACGTCTAGGCCCTAGGCTTGGTTCATGACAAACTTGGTATCAGAGCACTAGGTTGCTAATGGTCCTTGGAATCCAACATAACACATCGATTAGAGTCTTATTCATGGTTGTAAAATGCACCACAACTATGATGAGAGGCTATGAGGCATTTTAGGAAATATTTTCCTTCTTCATGATCTATGTCATTCTATAGAAATTAAGGTAAATCTTTCCCTCTAATGAATGTTCTTTGATATTCTAGATCATGCCTATTCCAAGAGGAAGATTAAGGAGAGCTCGTTTACACAAGGAGCAACTGGCCCCTCCTATTCCTCAAGCTCCTCAAGATGGGGGAGTGGCAGTGACGAGTTACGAGATGCTATCACTATGTTGGCTTATGTTATGACCGACTAAATCAACTAAGGGGCCCAATATCCTCATGCTCCTACTCCGGCCTCAATAGTGAGAGATTTTACTAGGATGAATCCACTGGAGTTCTATGGGTCCAAGGTGGATAAGGATCCCCAAGAATTCATTTATGAGGTGTATAAGGGATTTCCATTATAGGGGTTAATTCGGAGGAAAAAGCGTAGTTGGCGGCCTACCAACTCAAAGGGGTGGCTCAAATATGGTTCACTCAATGGAAGATGGAGAAGGGGAATGATAATGTTATTCTTTGGGAAGAGTTCAAAGCGGCATTTCTCAACCGGTTCTTTCCTATTGAGCCAAGCGAGGCGAAGATGATGGAATTTATGAATCTAAAGCAAGGGTTGATGAGTGTGAGGGAGTACTCCCTCAAATTCAACCAACTCTCCAAGTATGCCCCATAATTGGTTGCTGAGCCAAGGTCAAGGATGAACAAATTTGTGTCAAGTGTATCTGACATGGTTGATAAAGAGTGTCATACCGCCATGCTAATAGGTGATATGGATTTTTCTCGCCTCATGACATATGCCAAACAACTAGAAGGGGAAAAGCATAGGAAGAGAAGAAGTAATGAGTCCAAGAGGGCCCGTTTTGAAGGTGAATTCCAAAATAAATCCCAAGAGTGGCCGGCTTCCTCAAGGCCACAAGTTCCAAGCCCAAGGGTCTTTTAATGCTCCTAATAGAAGGTTTGCTAATGACAACTCAAGGGTTCAAGGTGGTGGTGTGGTGCCTAACCCTATGTGCCAAAGATGTGGTAAAAGCCATAATGGCCCATGTTTGAAGAACACTAGTGCTTTCTATGGTTGTAGCGTAGTGGATCATTAGGTGATTGATTGTACTCATAATCAAAACAAGGGTAGAGATAGGCCTCCACAAGGCCAAGGTACAAATGCAGGTCAAAAGAGGAGAGAATGCCAACAAGGGGGTCTCCAAGGTAAAATAGATTCTATGCTCTTCAAGGGAGACTAGGGGTAGATGAGGTGCCCAATATCATCACCAGTATGTTAAAGGTTTCTGATTTTGATGTGTATGCATTGATAGACCTGGGTGCCACTCTTTCTTTTATTACTCCTTTTGTTGTCAAAAAGCTTCATGTTAGTCCCGAATTGTTTTGTGAGCCTTTTGAAATATCTACCCCCATTGGTGAGTCTATTGTTGCTAAAATTGTCTATAGAAATTGTCCTATATACATTTTGCATAAAATCTTCCCTTGTAATTTTGTTGAATTAGATATGGTGGCTTTTGATATCATTCTTAAGATGGATTAGTTGCATGCATATTATGCTTCTATTGATTGTAGAACCCATAGAGTGAAATTCCATTTCCATAATGAGCCTGTCCTTGAGTGGGAAAGTCGTGATGTGGAGGTCAAGGGTAGATTAATTTCTTATCTTAAAGCCCAAAATTTGATTTCTAAGGGTTGTCTCTATCATCTTGTGAGAGTTAGGGATGTTGAGTCCAAAACCCTTCCTATAGAGCTAGTTCCGGTGGTTAATGAGTTTCTTGATGTCTTTCCCAATGAGCTTCTTGATGTTCCTCCCGAAAGGGAAATAGATTTTGGTATAGACCTCCTTCCCGATACTCAATCCATTTCTATTCCCCCTTACCATATGACCGCGGTGAAGTTGAGGGAGTTGAAAGAACACTTTAGAGATTTGTTGGAAAATAGTTTTATAAGGCCTAATAAGTCACCTTGGAGCGCACCAGTGTTGTTTGTGAAGAAAAAAGACTGATCTCTTAGAATGTGCATTGATTACCGACAACTTAATATAGTCACCATAAACAACAAGTGCCCTCTACCAAGGCTTGATGACCTTTTTGATCAACTTCAATGGACTAGTCACTTTTCTAAGATTGATCTTCGGTTCGGATATAACCAAGTGAAAGTGAGGGAGTGTGACATTCCCAAGACTGATTTTTGGACTAGGTATGAGCACTTTGAGTTTGTGGTTATGTCCTTTGGGTTAACTAATGCGGCGACTATATTTATGGATATTATGAATTGGGTCTTCAAACCCTGCCTTGACTTGTTTGTGGTGATTTTTATTGATGATATCTTTATCTATTCCCATAGTAAGGAGGAACATGTGAATCACTTAAGGGTCGTGTCGCAAATTTTGAGGGAGCAGAGCTTGTATACAAAATATGATAAATGTGAGTTTTGGTTGAAAGAGGTTGCTTTTCTAGGGAATGAGGTTTCGGGTGATAGCATTAAGGTGGATCCTAAGAAGACGGAGGTGATTAGAAATTGGCCTAGACCTTTGACTCCATCAGAAAATAGAAGTTTTTTGGGTTTAGCGGGTTATTACCGGAGGTTTGTGAATAGGTTCTCTTCTATTGCTTCTGCTGTGACAAAATTGACACAAAAGAAGATGAAATTTGTGTGGATCGATGAGTGTGAAAAGAGTTTCCAAACTTTGAAGGGTAAACTTGTCTCCGCTCCTATCTTGCCTCTACCAGAAGGGTTGGAAGGGTTTGTTGTATATTGTGATTCCTTAAGAATTGGTTTGTGGTGTGTTTTGAATCAAAGTGGTAAGGTGATAGCATATACCTCTAGACAACTTAAGGTGCATGAGAATCATTATCCCATCCATGATCTTGAATTGGCGGTCGTGGTATTTGCTTTGAAAATTTGGCATCACTACTTGTATGGGGTTTATGTTGATGTGTTTACGGACCACAAGAGTCTCCAATATGTGTTCACCCAAAAAGATCTTAACTTGAGACAAAAACGGTGGCTAAAGCTCCGTAAAGATTATGATATGAGTGTGCATTATCACCTCGGCAAAGCTAATGTTTTGGCCGATGCTTTAAGTAGGGTGTCTGTGGGTAGTTTAGCTCAAGTTGATGATGGTGGCAAAGAGGTGGTTAGAGAGGTTCCCCGGTTGGCTAGATTGAGAGTTAGGTTGGATGAACTTGATAATGGTGGTGTAGTGGTTGTTGATGGTTCTAAGTCTACCTTGGTTGAGGAGGTAAAGGCAAAACAATTGACCCCGCTTGCTAGATTTGAAGGCCTTAGTGAGAGAGGGTAAAGTAGAGGTTTTCTCCCAAGGGGAAGATGGTGCCTTAGGTACCAAGGTAGATTGTATGTGCCGAGGGTTGATGACTTGAGAAAGAAGATTTTAGATGAGACTGATAATTCTTCCTATTCTATCCACCCCGATTCCACAAAAATATATAGAGATTTGAGGGAAGTTTATTGAATAATATCGAAAATTCAACTTCATATTCGTGATCAGGGGCAAAATTAAGTGAAAAATGGGTATAACCCCAATTTTAGAGGAACCGTAGCAAAAAATAATTTTTCAAGAAATTCGATTTCTAGTGGAAATCCGCGCCCTGGCCGCGACGCGCCAGGGGCGCGGATCAGTGTTATTTTTTCCTTGCAATTCTGTTTCAGCCCAAGGGCCTTGGGACATAGCCCAATGCCCACTTATTCATAAAAACACCTAGACTTAGCCATTTTTCACCTCTATATCACTGAAAACCCTCTCTAACACTTCAAAAAATATTTCATCCAAATTTAAGTGTCCCAAGCTTAATTGCGGATCTTAAGAACTCTATTCAAACTTCAAGTCTCCTTCAAGACTACATTAAAAAAACTCAAGTTTGAGGTATGTAGCTTTCAAGCATCGGGTCCTTACACCCATGGTGCCCAACCTTCCTTTTTATGAAAATTGCATGTTTTCAAATGGATTGTCAATGGGCATCTCTTATTATGAATTTTGATTATAAACAATTTTGGGGTTTATGAAATGTTGATTGACTATGCATGTTTTGAGCTATGAAACTATGATTATGAGATTTGATAAGGGATTTCAAGGTATCTTATATAAGGGTTTTACTATATGTTGTTGGGTTGATTTATATTGAGATTTTCCATATTATTTTACTCTTGAATTATATGATTTTGAACTAGCATTATACATTCGCCAAGTATTTGATAAAATGTCTTGACAAGGATTCTTGAGTTGTTGAAGATCTATTGAATGGTTTACAAGTCCAGTGACTTTGTGATGATTAAGGGAATGTATATATGTGTTGAATTCATGAAAAATATCTATAGTGTTGCGAGTTCACCACACCTTTTCGGGGGATGACATGCCCGTACTGCCATATTGAGGGGTAGATACCTTGACCACCTTGTAGGGGGGGTGACATGCCTGTATTACCATGTTGAGGGGTAGATATATTGACCACCTCACCGAGGGGGTGACATGCCACAGATTCCAAGTAATATTTTCTTGGTCTATGATTATGGTCTCTTCTCATACAGGTAATCTATATTTGTAAGTTATATGATTTACAAGCATGTTTTACCTCAAGCATTGATCATGCATGTCATATTTATATTATACTTATCCATTACTTTTGATTATACATTTTGAATATGTTGGCTATGTCTTGTTACATTGCATCTTACATACTCAGTACATTCAAACGTACTAACGTATACTCTATGCCTACATAATATTACCATGTAGGAACCGAAGCAACTCTCGATCATCCTCCATGTGGCTTGTTCGGTGCTTTAGAGATACGTTTTGGTGAGTTCTCAAGTTCGAGGACTCTATCTATGTTACTCTTGCCTTTTTGTTATTTCCTTATATTGAACACTTGATACTATAAGGGTGATCCCGGAAAGTGTCTTGGTCTCCGCTCCAATCTATGTTTAAAGGTATTGTTAGAACAATTGATGTACTTATGCTTTGAGCTTTGACTCTTTTATGCTATATAAATATCAAGACTTCCCTTAATCCCGATTCCCTTACTTATATCTCCTGTTGATTTTTTATTTTCTTTCCATGACCAAGGATGTGTGTATGATATGCTAAGAGGCTTTTTGGGAACTCTTCGTGTTCTCATTCGCTGTGTCACATCTAGTCCCTAGACCTGGGTCGTACAAATACATTCTTTTGAATCAATCAACTCAGCATACTAGTTAGCTTCTCTCAAACTTGATGCAGTCTCTTTACCATTCTAATCATTTTATTGAAGAGGAACTCATCTGCAAGGGACTAAACATTATGTCCCTATCACCTCACAGATGAGATATAGTAAAAAGGTTTAGAGCAACACATGAATCATTATAGGTTTCTTAGGGAATAGTTCTATCGCACGATTCAAAATCTAAAAGAAGGAAAACTTTTCCTAAATGTCAATAGTCCATAATTTATGGAAGGTAGGCCCTCAGACCCATAAATAAGATCCTATAGACACAGATTCATAGGCACCCTAGGACACTTGAACTCTATGCTCTGATGCCAAGTTTTTCACGCCTAAGAGGATCTTCTAGACATAGTGAGCATTCAGAGACTATTGCTAGCCCCCAAGCAAACTACTTGGCCTCATCACATTCATCCAATCATAGTTTAACATATCAGCGAAAGACTAAAGATGATAAAAGGTGGACAATTTCAATATATAAAGTCCATAAGCCAAAAATTAAACTCCAATTCTATGAAACAAAAATAGTTTTAAAGGAAATCAGTCAAGAAATAATGATTTCAACATCAACTTATCATTGTCTAGTCTATGAAGTCCCTAACTCTACTATCAAGGTGGTGTCAATAACAGGTTCATAGATATCTTAAATCAAATAACAGAAATCCTAAACTCTAATAGCTAGATGATAGTAATATGGAAATCCTCCGAAAATAAGGAGGTATCACCAATCAACTGAATGTGAATAGATCCTCAATGAAGTTGATGACCTTTAATACATGTCTCTGTATCATAAAATGATGCAATCCAAACGGATGTCAGTACGTGCAATATGCGAGTATGTAAAATGGCTAAAAGAAACAAATATAGGTAGAACAATAATCAACGCAAAAAATACTCAAATCAAGAAACTCAATTCAACAATCAGCTCAACTTAAGAGACTCAACTCAGTAAAACATGCAAGCTTAAGAATGATGTCATGCTTTGAAAATAAACTCAATAATATGCAAATCATGCAAAACATCGGATTACTAAGTGGGATTTCTCTTAATCGATAACCATCATCATATGAGTGAGTGATGATACAACAAAGCAATGTCATTGCCACATCCATTCAATACCTTGCTAGGGTAGAGGACATCCCATCAATGGATCTAATAAAAATCTCTATAGGGACTTCAGAGGTATAGCCCCTTTCTCATCCTATGTTAGTGTCATAGTTTATGGAATTTGAGTTATTTATACTCTTTTACAAATCGGTGCTTGATACTACTCCCAAGACCTGTGTTCATATATATCAAGTGAATAGATTACCTACAAACATCTCATCAAGTCTTATTGGACTTTAATTTAAATGTCAAACTCATCTCAAGACATTATCATCGTCATTTTGTCTCAATTAATATATTTGACAATTTGTTTACATCATCATCAAAATATTTTCTCAAAACATCATGTGCTTTCATTTAAAACATGCTTTAAAAGTCATCCACGTCTTGTCAAACTCTTTCTCAAAATATTATTTATGCTCAAAAATTTATGTTCATGCAGACTCAGTAAAATATGTTCCAAAATCATCTTTGTTTAGCATGCTCAAAACGACCATCAACCTCAATTCAAAAGAAAAATACATAAAGATTAAATATAATCATCAATTATGGTTCATGTTAATGAAGACACGTACATGCATCTAATCAAATACTCAGCTCATGAACATCATCAATACGTTTTTGTGTACAAGGAACTCGGTAAAATAATAGGAAACTCAAGAATTCAATTTAAGAAATTTGAAAACTCAAACTCAACTGAACTCGAACCAATGGAGATGAAGAGAAACATGAATGTACTTAATCTAATATTGTGTTAGCCTTACATACCTGGGGTGAGGATACACAATCGAATTTGCAAGACTTTGAATACCAGGTCTCTTCTCCTCTCTTTAGCCCTAGGTCTCCACTAGTTAGTTACGTAGAAAACTTAGGAATGGGTTTAATAACTGTTTTTAGGCCAAAATCAACCTGCATAGGTCGTGGGTTAAGTTCTGGAGGGATGAAAAAAAGTCTGGAATGCCCTTCAAAAAAATTAAAAATTGTGTACTATGGTGAGTCAAGTCTTCGTGCAGACTTGCTCCCTTAATGTACAATTTTCATCAAAAAATTTTTGATCAACTTCTAACCCCATAGAAAATATTGAAATCACCACTAAGCGAAAGTCCACGATAAGTCTGCGACACAGACTTGTTACACACTTTGAACATCTGCGACACAAACTTTTTACATACTTTAAATGTCCGCGATACGGACTCATCACGCACTCTTCTAGAATTGCATTTTTTGCTTTAAAAAATTATCTTTTGATATGATTTCTCTAAAATTCAACCATAATAATTTTTCCATATAATATTTTGTGTTGATCTCTATTTCGGTCTCAGATTTATCAAAAATATTTGGGAAGACGCGTTATGCAAGCGTTCTCTCATCTAGGGGTATTTTGATAATTTTACAAGGTGTGAGAATACACCTTCCTAGGACTATTTCTATGGCCTAATAATCTTTTCCTTCATTCATTCCAAATTTTTCTCTCAAGGAAGAAGACTCAAATCCTCCATTGAAGAACAAGCTTCAATTTCTTCCAAGCTTTTCATCAAATCCAAGATTTTATTCAACTTTCTTCCCTAGTAAGGTCTGTGAGTTTCTTCATCCATAGGTCCTTCCACCAATGGAGTCCAAAATCTTTTTCAACTAAATCTTTAAATTTTAAGATTTATTTTATTATAGATACTTTCTATTGCTAATTATGTGCAGGATTCATGTTAGAAATTATTATTTATAGATTTTAAATGCATAAATGAGTTAGTATTTATGAACCATTTCCATTACTACATTGGATTGATGATTTCTCAAATGTGTCTTGTTAGATCTTTACCCAAATGCTATATTTTGGTCTAAATCATGAATATTATGTTCGAATGAGTATGTATTGCTATCTAATTGCATGAGTTGATGAATTTTGAAAATGCCCTATCTTAAACTATTATGGGTCTTTGAATCTTATTATGGGCTATTAAAATTATGATTTCAAATGGTATATTCTTAAGATAAATATGCAAGTTTATGAATAGTATGAATGATTAAGAGTTATCAAGTACGATATGCAGGATTCATGTTAGAAATTATTATTGATAGATTTTAAATGCATAAATGAGTTAGTATTTATGAACCCTTTCCATTACTACATTGGATTGATGATTTCTCAAATAAGTCTTGTTAGATCTTTACCCAAATGCTATATTTTGGTCTAAGTCATGAATATTATGTTCAAATGAGTATATATTGCTATCTAATTGCATGAGTTGATGAATTCTGAAAATGCCTTATCTTAAACTATTATGGATTTTTGAATCTTATTATGCGCTATTTAAATTATGGTTTCAAATGGTATATTCTCATGATAAATATGCAAGTTTATGAATAGTATGAATGATTAAGAGTTATCAAGTATGATATAAATCCACGAAAATGCTATGAAAATTATGCAAGATTATTGAGCCCTTTTATGATTATGTGGTTTTGTGAGCTACTCCAATTATGATGTCATAATTTATAAGCTTATGTATCTTATGATTATACTTATGCTTCATATATTTCATGGAATGTTGACTTAGCAATGAGAGGACCTTGATTGATTTTCATTTTCCCTTAACTACATTGTCACCATAGGTTTATTATTTTCTAATGAATTTCATATAGCTCATATTACATGATTTACTGAAATGGGTGGGTTGTCTTAAGGTGCATGTAAACTAATAACTAAAATGGATAAGTGTCCCTAAGTCCCTCGTCATATATTCACCAAAATGGGTAAGTTCATGTAAGACATTTGTGAAGCATACTCTGAAATGAGAAAGTTCCCGTAAAGGTAGGATAGTCTACCTTGACAAGTAGACTACTTTCTTTTCGATGTGGAGGTAATATTGGGATTCCGTGTAGTAGCCGCATGATCTTAATTGTCATTTAAATTCTCTCCCCACATATGTATGTTAGCCTCCATGAACGTTTGGATTATGACATTAAACATTCACGTCATATTGAGCTTATTGCCTTTGTATATGATTATACTTCTTGTCTATTATGGCTAATGATATGTTGTTGCATTATATCCCGTATACTTAGTACATTCAAAGTACTAACACATACTTTTTCCTACATGATCTAATCATGTAATTACCAGAGCTTCTATCCATCCACCTCCTCGTGGCTAGTACATTTTGTGAAGACTATTCTATTGGTGGGTCCTCAATTTCGAGGGCAATATCTATTTCCTATCTACTGTACTTATGTTAAGACATTGTTATTTTGTTATTTTACTTTTGAGGGTGAACGCAGGACATGTATTTATCGTTGTTTCACTCACACCTAGAGGTATTTTGGGATAATATGTTATATATGACTCATGAGACACTTATATATCTACGGAGACTTTCCCATAGTCATTATCTCATGTTTTGTTGTTGCTTGTGGTGTATTGACAAGATACTGAAATTCTTAAGCCCCTACTTCCCATAAAGTGCGTCTCATATTCTCTTTTCTTTAGATTTACTTGATGTGATTAAATGATAGAAAATTCTTTATCATTTGTCCTTATAGGTGCATCCTAAGTCCCTAATCCCTCTAGTATTACTTTTTGATGGTTGGATTACGCTTCTTAACCAATGATGTGCTTACATATGTTGTGAGGCTTGTTTAGGGTGCCTTAGGATTTCCCATTCACCATATCGCAGCTGGGCCCTAAGCTTGAGTCTTGACAAGCTTGGTATTAGAGCATTAGGTTTATAAATGGCCCTTGGAAATCCAACATATTGCATTAAATAGAGTCTTGTTCATTGTTATGAAGCATGCTATAACTACGAATAGGAGGCTATGAGGCATTTAGGAAGTGATTCACTTCTTTGTGATCTATGTCATGCCTTATAACTTATCTTAAGACTTCCTATATCTAACAATTTCTCTTTGCGATTCTAGATAATGCCACCAAGGGACCCTATTCCCAATGAGGACCAAGCCTATCTGATCCTATATGCTCCCAAGAAGAAGGGGTTACTCATACCGAATAATGGAATATCATCACATTGTAAGCACAAGCCGTGACCAACCAAGTTAACCAAGAGCCGAAGCTCTTCATGCTCCTACTTTGGCCTCAAGGGTGAGGGACTTCACTAGAATGAGTCCTTTGGATTGTTATGAATTTAAAGCAGAGGAAGATCCTCAAGAATTTATTGATGAGGCATATGAAGTCCTATCCATGGGGGTAAGGTTGGAGGAGAAAGCAGAACTGGCAGTCTATCAACTCAAAGGCCTTGCACAAATACGATTCACCCAATAGAAGATGGAAAGAGTGGATGGTGAACCTATTCCATGGGAGGAATTCAAAGTTCCCTTCCTTGACGGCTTCCTATAGATCTAATGGAGGCAAAGATGATGGAATTTATGAACATTAAACGAGGCTCCATGAGAGTGAGAGAGTATTTCCTTAAATTTAACAAGATATCAAGGTATGGTCCTCACCTGGTTGTTGATCCTCGAGCAAGAATGAATAAATTTGTGTCGGGAGTGTGGACTTGGTCAATAAAGAGTGTCATACTGCCATGCTCGTAGAGGGGATAAACATATATCATCTCATGACATATGCGGAGCACCTTGAGAGAGAGAAGATAAGAAAGAGAAAGAGTGGAGAGTCCAAGAAAGCTTGTTATGAAGGTGGGTTCCAAGGTTCTAGGTGTAGTGGAGGTGGTCTCTTCAAACAAGGGCACAATTTTCAAGGACAAGGGTCATCAAATGCTTAAAGTCAAAGGTTCATCAATGATAGGGTTCTAAACCCTCAAGGCGGTATTAATGGACCAACATCTCCTAAGTATGGAAGGTACGGAAAGAATTATAGTGGTAAGTGCTTTCGAGATGTGGGTACTTGCTTCGGGTATGGCAAGATGGGCCACAAGATTACGAATTGTCCAAATGCTCAAAATAAGGATAGAGATGGTCATCCTTAAGGACATGGTGCTCATGGAGGTTAAGGGGCATAAGGAGGTCAACAAGGAGGTTCTCCACATCACAGCCGATTCTAAGCTCTTCAAGGAAGACAAGGGATGGATGAGACATCTAATGTCATCACCAGTATGTTAAAAGTTTTTGATTATGATGTGTATGTCTTTTTGGATCTGAGTGACACTTTTATCTTTTATTACCCCATTCATTTCTAGTGGTTTTGGTATATACGCCAAAAAGCTGCTTGAACCCTTTGTTATGTTTACTCCTATTTGTGAGCCAATTATTTCTAGAAGAGTCTATAAAGATTGCCCCGTGTCCATATTGTATAAAGTCTTGCCTTGTGATTTTGTTGAACTTGTCATGGTAGATTTTGACATTATTCTTGGAATGAATTGGTCACATGCATATCATGCCTCTATCGATTGTAGAACCCACAAGGTTAGGTTCCAATTTCCTAATGAACTCATTCTAGAGTGAGAAGGTCATGATTTGGTTGCTAAAGGGTAAGTTCATATCTTTGTCTTAGGGCTAAGGAATTAATTGCTAAGAGTTGCATTTATCATCTTGTGAGGGTTAGGGATGTTGAGTCCAAAGTTCCTTCTATCGAGTCACTTCTGGTGGTCAATGAGTTTCTTGATGTCTTTCCCGATGAACTCCCTGGTGTCTCTCAAGAAAGAGAGATAGATTTTGGTATAAACCTCCTCCTCGATACTCAACCTATTTTCATCTCTCCTTACCGTATGGCCCCATCAGAGTTGAAAGAATTAAAGGATCAATTAAAGAACTTATTGGAAAAGGGTATTATTAGGACTAAAAAATCACATTGGGTGCACCGATATTGTTTGTGAGGAAGAAGGATAACTCACTTAGAATATCCATTAATAACTGGCAACTTAGCAAGGTCACCATTAAGAACAAATATCCCCTATTGAAGATAGATGATTTATTTGATCAATTACAAGGGGTAAGTCATTTTTCTAAGATTGATCTTTGGTTCGGATACCATCAAATGAGGGTAAGGGAATGTGATATTCCCAAGATGGCCTTCCGGACAAGGTATGAGCATTTTGAATTTATGGTGATGTCCTTTGGCCTAACCAATGCTTCGACAATATTTATGAATCTCATGAATAGAGTCTTTAAACCTTATCTTGATATATTTTATGTAGTGTTCATTGATGATATCTTGATATATTCCAAAGTGAGGAAGAGCATGTGAGACATTTGAGGTTAGTGTTACAAACCTTGATAGAAGAAAAGGTTTTTTCCAAGATTTGATAAATGTGAACTTTTGTTGAAGAGGTTTTCTTCCTTGGGTATGTTGTGTTGGGGTGAAGGAATCAAAGTGGATCCCAAAAAAATGAAAGTGGTGAGAAATTAGCCTAGGCCCTTGGCTCCAATGGATATTAGGAGTTTCTAGGGCTTAGCCGGCTACTATGGAAGATTTGTTAAGGAATTTTCTTCAATTGCATCCCTTTTGGCAAAGTTGACACAAAAGAAGCAAAATTCATTTGGACTGATGAATGCGAAAAGTGTTCTCAAGCTTTAAAGAGCAAGCTTACGTCCGCTCTTATTTTGACTTTACCGGAGGGGTTAGAAGGGTTTGTTGTCTATTGAGATGTTTCAAGAATTGATTTTGGGTGTGTGTTGATGCAAGGTGGCAAGGTCATTGCCTATGCTTCTAGGCAACTAAAAGTGCATGAGCATAATTATCCTACACATGACCTTGAACTAGCAGTCGTGATATTTTCTTTTGAAAATATGACGTCATTATTTATATGAGGTTTATGTAGACGTCTTCACCAATCACAAAAGTCTTCAATACGTGTTCATCTAAAGAGATCTCATTTTGAGGCAAAGGAGGTGGTTAGAGCTCCTTAAAAACTATGATGTGAGTGTGCATTATCATCTGGACAAAACCAACTTTATAACCAACACCCTAAGTAAGGTATCCATGAAAAGTGTAGCCCACTTTGTCGATGGAAAGAAGGAATTATCCAAGGAAGTTCATCAATTGGCTAAGTTGGTAGTTAGGTTGGATGACACCGAAGATGGGGGTATGGTGATGTTATACCCCATTTTAACTCGAGGTCAAATGATGTACAACATATTGGTGATTTACACTTATTTAACTTACAAAGTGACTACCTAATTATTTAAGGTAAATTAAGATACATATTTTTTGCTAAAGTGATGCTAAATTAACTCCAAAATAATGGTCTATTTAACTTATATGATTCTAGGCAAGGGTTTTAATTATCCTAAAGGGAAGGTATTAAGCATCCTCCAAGAACTGTTAAAAACAGTTAACCGGCCAGACTTAGATTTATATATATATATATATATATATATATATAGGAAAGTGTTTAGATTTATTATAACTAGACTAGATTTAAATTACCCTTGAGTGGTAAATTGGGAAAATATCTTTTTAGAAAAAAACAGTTCAAACTTAATTTAATTTTAAGAAAAAAATCAATAAAACCAATTCAAGTAATCTTCTAAACCAACACTTAACTAAAAATTAACTTAAAAGTAAAAGACAATTTAAACTTCTAAATTTTCTAAATTGGTTAAGCATGAAATTTTTTAAGTGTTTTTTCCAAGGAAAAACACTTGGAATATTTTAAGTGAGCAAAAGTCAACTTAAAAAAATACTTAAAATAATTGAAAACTTAAATCATGAAAAATGTTTTTTGAAAAAACAAGTAGCAATTTGAATACTTTAAGGAATTCCGTACAACTAATTTTTTGCTGAAAAATGACTAAACTAAAAACAAACCATTTAAAAGAAAACATTTAACAAAAAAATAATTTGACTTTTGGGGAATTTAATTAAATTAAAACAAGTAATTAAACTTAGTGTTAAAACAGATAATTATAAGTAATCAAATATAGGGAAGAAAAAGAATTGGGCTTTTGGCCCATTTCCTGTCCTAAGTCTAAAAGGCTGCTGAAGTTGAGATTTTAAGCCCCAATTTCTCCTGTATCACTGGACTGTATACACACGGTATACAGGGAAATTCTGGTCCCAAAAACCCGTACTTTCCCTCCTGGCAACCTGTATTTCAGCCTCCTTTTATTGTAAATTGATGGAGCTGAGAACTCATCGATATGTAAGAATGGATTCCAAATGAAGTCGAGTGGATAACACATGTAAAAAAAGAAAAAAAAGTAAATAGGATTAGGAAAAGGGCTTATCCATTAAGTTGACATTTAAGTTGTAAACATAATTAATTAAACAACCATCGGTATGCTAAAGAACTATCGTAAGTGAGTATTTGACATACTACTATGCTATATGATCTATCCTAAATGCACCAGTCATTTATGTCAAATGCCGGGAGTATATATACTAAAAGAAACTCGAGTCATGGCAAATAAAATATTATCAAAAAGCATAAAGGCGCCTCGCATAGTGATATCTTTTTCTTATTTTCTTGGTGATTCTTCAAAACCAAAAATTTAAATACGGAAAATGAGATTATGTGAAGCTCCTTAATTTTTGACAAATATTTTAGTATGTCTCATTTTATTCATTTTCTCAACCTCTCCCCCTTCTCTCATAAGTATTTCAGCTTTCCTTGTTTTTGATAAGTCTCACAGTTTTATTTGTCAAAAGTTTAATAGAGATATATAAATTAATATCATTTTAAAATTTAGCCCTTTTCCGTGTTTGTCATTACGATTAAAAGATTAAACTCAATAACGATTATCGTCTTCTTTCCTTGATTTATGTTTTTCTTGTTGTTGATTTTTTGGAATTTCAACTTAAAAGATTAATAATAAGTGCACACCAAGTACAAATTTAAAAAGACTTATTTCTAAAAAATTATGAAGTACAAGTAACTTAGAATATTACGCATAGGTGTATTGTCACTTACTCACAGGTGAACTCTTTTCTGAATATATTTTTTAAAAGATTTAGTTCTCAAGATATTTTGACAATAGTTGAATTAATTAATGATGAATACTTAAATGACTAAATATAAGTCATTTTGAACATAAAATCAAAATTTTTAAATCATCAAGATAGAATAATTAGAAATTAAAGACATAAAACTAAAGTCATATAAAGGTAACTTCTAGGTTGTAAATATGTGTGTGTATACATAATCGTGTGTATGTGAAAAATTAAATGGATTTTATTTAATCAGTTTGATGTGATTTTTTTATTTATTTTTTTACTTAAATAAAAAAGTAATCATGCCAATTTTCAAAATTGAAATAACATTAAGTAAAAAAAATATTTAATTTGACTAGATTTTTATTTAGTTTAATTTTCTTTATTTAGTGAACACCTCTTACTGCAACTATAAATTTTTATGAATTTCTCATTCAAGATTTACCTTTTTGAAGTATCTTTTAAGTTGTGAATGAAAATTCTCAAAGATTTATTTTAGGGTTACGAGGAATAATCACGCATTAGTGGAGAGGTAGAAGGACTATTCTTTTAGTTGATTTAATTGAGGGGCAGAAATGATCAATGAAAAGGAAGAGTTGATCAATTTACTAATTAGTAAAAAGCACAAAGGAATGAGTAAAGGAAGAGCTGTGAAAACACAGAGGAATATAGAACGGAGGGTGTTTAAGAAACTGAAGGTGAGTGTGTGGAAATAAAACAGGACTCAGTCAAATACTTGTCAAATATGAAGGGAGCACACAATTATTGTTGATTGTGTCGCTCACGTATTAAAATTTTGTCTTCAAAATGTAGTAAAATTCTTATCTTGGGTCTTTACTTTTTTTTTTTTTTTTGGATGAGTAATTATTTTATTTACAAAAAGGACTTTACAAGATCAATTCATTCCAGCAAATATGGACATAGGCTCCATCCTTGCTTACTCAGTACTCTATCTGAAGTTATCTAGCCTTTTATGGATATACATTCAATTTGCTTAGTCTATTAGTGATGCGGTTATAATTGCTACCTCTATCATGTATCTCATGTGTGATGTGCCTGAGTTGAGCTATTTTAGATTGTTGTTTCTGCTAAAAGACACGTCTATTACGTTCCATCCATATGTTATTTGTTGTACATGCTAATGTCATTCTATATACCATGGAAGTGCTACTTTTACCTTTCGTGTAAGTGATTGCTCATTGGATCTCATCTGACCATCCCATAGTTGTTCTGTTGATGCCTTGCCAGGTGAGAAGTTTGCTCCATATCTCTATTGCATATATACATTGAAAGAATACGTTTTATATTATCTCAACTTCCTGTTGGCATAGTGAGCATATTATTTTCTGAATCATTTGTCATTTTGCTAGTCTGTCTTTGGTTGATAATCTTTTATTGACTGCTAAGTGTAAGATAAACAACCACTTGGGAGCTCCATAGTTCCACCATAGCAATGGCCTCCAGTCAACCCTTTCCATTAGATCTTTCATCTGCAGGTATATTCTGCCGATCGAATATTTTTTCTGATCCCTCATATTGTTTCAGTGAAGTCCAGTTGTTGAAGATGCTTAGCAACTTTAAGTATCTTCTGGACCAACCATGATGCTTGTTTTGCCTGTGTATTCCATATACCATCTTGTCCATAATAGCTATGAATCCAAGTCACCCATAGTTTGTCCTTCTTCTTGCATAGATTCTATAGCAATTTACCTATGGCAGCCTTGTTCCATATGTGCATATCAGGAAAGTTGAGTCCTCTATTTTGTTTAGAGCAGCAGATTTTCTCCCATACTATCAAAGCCTTCCTTGATGTTTCAGTGTGACCAGTCCATAAGAATTTTCTTCATATTCTCTCAACTATTTGAATGATCATCTTAGGATAGTAGGAATATCTGAGACCAGAATATTTGAATAGCATACAATACATTCTTGATAAGTTGTGTTCTTCAGCCATATGATACGAATTTTATTTTCCAGCATGTGATCCTACTCAACATTCTGTCTATCAAGGGTTGACATTGAACAGTTGAAGAGAGGTATGCCCAGATATCTGAATGAAAATTCACCTTTGACATATTGTAATTCTTGCAGTATCTCTTTCTGTGCCTGCTACGCCACTCCTCCAAAATGCACATTGCTTTTGTCTAGATTTGCAACCAAACCAGATGCTTCAGAAAACTAATTGAAACACTTACCAAGGCATCTTATTGATTGAATATCTCCCCTCTATAGAATAATATCAAGTCATTAGCAAAGCTTAGTTGTATTATCTTTTGGACTTTGCATCTAGGATAATAGTGAAAATCAGCATTATCTTGTAATGTCTTGAGAACTCTTGTTAAATAATTCATGGCTATCAAAAATAGGTAAGGGGATAGTGGATCACCTTGTCTTACCCTTCTCTTTGTCTTAAAAGGTCTAGTAAAATTTCCATTTATCTGTGTGGAGTATGTTACAGTAGTGACACATTGTATTATCCATTGAAGCATTTTAGTTGGTATTCTGATCTCTTTTAAAACCTGCTCCAAGAAGGTCCATTTCAGTCTTTTTCATATCTACTTTGATCATGCATCTTCTGGAAATTCCTTTTCTTCTATAGCCTTTCACCAGTTCATGGCCCATTATGATGTTATCATTCAAATTCATTCCTGTGAAAAATGTTGCTTGATTAATATTCACTATATTTTTTATAACTTACTTCAATCTTTTAGTGAGCACTTTAGAAATAATTTTGTAAGTTGTTGAGCAACAAGAGATTGACCTATATTCACTGATTTTTGTTGGATTTATCTTCTTAGAAATAAGTGCGACAAGTGTGCAGTTGACAGGTGGGTACATTATCCCTGAGTTGAAAAAGTATTGTACTACTTGTATAATTTTCTCCCCTATTACTGGTCATGCTTTCTCAAAGAACACAATATTTAGACCATCTTTTCCTAGAGCTTTAAGATCATTTATCTCCTTCAATGTAAGTTTCACTTCCTGTCTTGTGACTGAAGCTGCTAGTTGAAGTTGTTGACTTCTATCTAGGCTTTCTTCTCTTTTCATTATATTGATATCTACAGTAGGCAAGTGAGTACTAGACTACCTAAGCAGTTCCAGGTAAAACCTTGTTGCCTCTTTCTCAATGTCCTCCGGAGAATGTATTATTATCCCTTCCTCTGTTGTAAGGTTGGTAATGGTGTTTTGAGTTAACTTGTTCTTCATGTGGGCAAAAAAAATAATTTATATTTATATCTTTCAATTTTATCCATTGTACCCTTGATTTTTGCCTCATTGCATTCTCTTCTATATAACTCTATTTCTCTAATTGCTTTATGAGTTCTCTTTTATTATTCATGTTTACATCAACCTGATTATGATACCTCATTTATGTTTGCACATTATGGAGTTGTTCTCTGATTTTTTGGAATCTATCCTTCACTCTTTTGAATTCTGTGTTGTTCAGGTCTTTGAATGTTGTTTTCGCTTTCTTTAGCTTCCGCTAAATAGTTTTCAAATTTTTTTTCTGATGTCCTTGCCAAGTTTATGCAGTGATCTAGATAAACTCTGAATGATCTGCAATACAGTTAAAGAACTTAAAAGTCCTAGTCCTAGTTTTAGACACCTGTCCAATGTTATGCTGAGAGGAGAATGATCAGACACCCCTGGTCTTAGGATCTAGACTTCCATAATGGGCATGTATAGCATCCATTCAGCATTTACTATGACTTTGTCTATTTTACTATATACATGTCCATTGGTCCAAGTATAGGAACCTCCTACTATTTTCAGTTCATACATCCTAGTAGTTGCCATGAATTCACTGAAATATTTTCTCATTATCCTGCACCTTTGACTTTGTCTTTAATTTGGAGAACTGCATTGTAGTCCCCTATACATAACATAGGTTCTTGAGTAGCATTATTCACCTCTTTCAGGTCCTCCCACATTTGTACTCTGTCATGAATGGTATGGAGATCATATATTACAACAAAAACAAACTGTAGATCACTACTTTTGATCTTCACTTTTGATTGAATAAACTGTTCTGTCTTGCTCACTATGTCACACTCCACATATTGACAATCCTACAATATCCAGATTCTACCTTTCTTAGTCATCTCATCGTTCCCTTCATACTTTCATCCTGGTGCAATTTTCTGTATTACTTTCCCTGCTAGGTCCTTCCTTATCTTATGCTCTAATAATGCTATAATGCTAATGTTATTCTCCTTCATAACTAACTTTAATTCTCTTTGTTTATGAGATTTAGTCAACCCTCTTATGTTCCAAGTAACTAATTGTATGATAAAATATTTGTTTTATCCAGCCTCACCCCCTCAACATTTGCATGTTGCTTATTTTCAGCACTTGTATTTTCACATTCATATTCTAGAATAGTAAAATCATTAAGTACCTAAGCTTCATCCTTCTGTTGTACTACATTTTTTGCCATAATTTTTTATTTCTGCCATATTTCTTTGTGTGACATCTCATTTAGGTCCTTTGAACCTTGTTTTATATTTTGTTCCCTCAGATTTCTTTATCTATGTGGTTACTGTCTTAACAAATGTTGATGGTCTAGTTCCTTCCTTACCACATTTAGGTACCACCTATAAACTTTCCTCACAGTATTCCGACACTCATTCATACTGCACAACTTGATCAAGGGGTCTTCCATTAGTGACCTTCACTTTCAGTTTTTTTGAAAATTCCCTAGCTACATCTATTTCAATTAGAACTCTAGTAAATGATATTCGATCCACTTTAATAGTGCACTTATCAGCATATAGAGGTATTCCCAGCCCACTACTAATTCGACTTAGTGAATTCATGTTCCAGCAGTTCAAAGGCAGATCTGTGAACTTCACCCAAATTAGTATTAATTGTAGCACTTCCTTATTGAAGTCAAAATCAGGGCTCCAAACTTTGACAATGATAGGTCTATTAGTAAACATATGACAAAACTATTAGAGAACACATTCCAATTATACCTAACATATTAATATTTGTGTATCAGCGCTCCCCTTTAAGCTAGTAGACATGAAGATACTAAAAAATTTTAGTTTGGACAATAATAATATATGTTATCCCTACTCAAGCCTTTTGTGAGAAGCTCAGCAGGTTGATCTTTTGTCAGTATATAGCTGATAGTGAATAGTTCCTGCAAGAGCTTTTATTTGATAAAATGACAATCAATTTTGATATGCTTGATCTTGTCATGATACACAGAATTAGCATCTAGTAAAATAGTTATTTTGTTCTTACTAAAGATGTTTACTGGAAAGTTTATGTCTCCATTTAGGTCCCCCCAACATCCCTAGTAACCATACCAATTTAGCCACTATAGAGGCTAAATTTTCGTACACAACCTCAGCTGACCTTCTTAAGAAAGTGGTCTGGTTTTTTTAACTTTCCTAAAAATAATTGATTTTTCCAACATATTCAGATAGCGAGTAACAAATTTCCTGCTAAGGAGGCAGGCTGCCCAATCTGCATCACAGTATACAGTTACCTTATTTTCTGAACTGGTAGATAAAAGTATACCTTACTTTGTATATGTTTTAACATATTTGACAATTTTTAGTGCAGCATCTATGTAAGATCTCCTAGGTTGTTGTAGGAATTAGCTCAAAGTTTGAACATTATATGAAATATTAGGTCTTGTCATATTCAAATACAATAATTTTCCAACAACTTTTTGATATGCTTTTTAATCTACAAGATGATCTTCTTGATTTTGATTAGTTTGATTATTATATTGTTTAGATATCAACTTGACATTTACATCATTCTATCTGATTCAGCATCTGATAGTCCAATTTTAGAGATATGTTCTAGTGTATACTTTTTCTGATGCATAACTATTCAAGCTTCTAATCTTGCAAACTCTCTTCCAAAAAATATTTTAGCTCACTTAAATTCTTCATTTTGAAAACTTGTTTCAAAGACCTTTCTTGTTTCTTTTATAAATTTCAAATTGTTGCTTATTTATTAGCAAATCATCAACATATACCAGTATTAGAGTAGTTCCTTCCAATGTCTTCCTCGAAAATAAGGAATAATCATATTGCCAATGCTTAAACTTTAGATTTTATAATGCTTCAGTTGGCATTTGGTTCCATTGTCTTGGAGCCTACTTAGGACATACAATGATTTTACTTGTTCACATACCTTCTTCTCTCCTCAAGTTATAAAATCTTGTGGTAGATTCATGTAAATTTCATCTTGTAAATCACTATTCAAGAAAGCATTGTACACATTCATTTTATAAATGTGTCAATATCTTGATACAACTAATGAAAGAATTATTCTGATAGTGACCATCTTAACTACAAGAGGAAAACATCTCTTTTAAATTTTTCACTTCTTTTAACTTTACACTTTAGTAACTAACCATGCTTTAAATCTTTCTATTTCACCTGTAGATTTGTATTTAATTTTATAAATTCATTTACAACCAGTTGAAATTTTTTTCTTAAGGTAGATAAACTTTTTTTCAAGTATTATTAATCTGTAAAATCATTATTTCAGTTTGCATAGCCTCTATCATTTTGAATCTTAAAAAGCTTCATTTAGATAGTTGGCTCTGTCAAGATAAAAGTTGCATTAATAAAAGTCTTAAATGATGTAAATAAATGATCATATGTAACATACTTAGATATAAAATTGTTGAGACACAAAGTCCCACATTGGTGGTTAATGGGATGGGTGGTCTCCTTATAAGGCTTAGGCAATCCTCCTCC
>JAABOM020101888.1:0-26137 GCA_011800125.2 Solanum clarkiae | reverse complement strand
TTATTATTATTATTATTATTATTATTATTATTATTATTATTATTATTATTATTATTATGCATTTTGATTATGATGCCCATCTCTTGTTGCATTGCATCCCATATACGCATACTCTATGCCAACATGATGTTACCATGTAGGAATCGAAGCTCCTATTGATTTTTCTTGTGGCTAGACGGATTGTTCAAGTTAGCCTTTGGTGAGTCCTCCATTTTGGGGATGATGACTATTCTCTTATGTTATATATTAAGACTCTCTTTTATTTATTGTATACTTATGACCATGAGGGTGAGCCCAGTTGCTTTGTCTTGGCCCCCACTAAGTATCTATGTTTAAAGGTGTTGTTGGACAAGTTATGTATTAGGTTTGAGCTTTGACTCATCTATGTTATTTAAGGATTAAACTCTCTCTCTCCCTTAGTCCCAATTCCCCTTCTTCATGTTTCTTATGTTATTTTATATTGCTTCCGCGACCAAGGATGTGTAATTATATGTTATGAGGCTTGTTTGGGGTTCCTTCGGGCTCCCCATTCGCCAATCACGTCTAGGCCCTAGGCTTGAGTCGTGACAATATTATGCTTCTATTGATTGTAGAACCCGTAGGATTAAATTCTGATTCCCTAACGAACTTGCCCTTTAGTAGGAAAGTCGTGATGTGGTGGTCAAGGGTAGATTCATTTCTTGCCTTAAAGCTCAAAAGTTAATTTCTAAGGTTAGTCTCTATCATCTTGTGAGAGTTAGAGATGTTGAATCCAAAGTCCTTCTTATTGAGTGAATTCCGGTGGTTAATGACTTTCTCGATGTCTTTCCCGATGAACTTCCCAGTGTTCTTCCCGAAAGGGAAATAGACTTTGATATAGACCTCCTTTCCGATACTCAACCCATTTCTATATTCCCTCTTACCATATGGCCCTGGTAGAGTTGAAGGAGTTGAAGGAACAATTGAGGGATTTATTGGAAAAGGGTTTCATAAGGTCTAGTAAGTCACCTTGGGGTGCACCAGTGTTATTTGTGAGGAAGAAGGATGGTTCTCGACAACTTGATAGAGTCACTATAAAGAACAAGTACCCTCTACCAAGGATTGATGACCTTTTGGATCAACTTCAAGGGGCTAGTTACTTTTCTAAGCTTGATCTTCGGTTCAGGTATCACCAAGTTAAAGTGAGGGAGTGTGACATTCCCAAGACGATCTTCCGGACTACCTATGGGCACTTTGAGTTTGTGATTATGTCCTTTGGGTTGACTAATGCACTGGCTATATTCATGAATCTCATGAATAAAGTCTTTAAATCTTACCTTGACTTATTTATGGTGGTTTTTATTGATGATATCTTGATTTATTCCCATAGTGAGGAGAAGCATGTGGATTACTTGAGGGTGGTGTTTCAAATCTTGAGGGAGGAGCGATTGTATGCTAAGTATGAAAAATGTGAGTTTTGCTTAAGAGAGGTTGCTTTTCTAGGGCATGTGATGTCGAATGATGGAATTAAGATGGATCCTAATTAGAAATTGGTCTAGATCTTTAACTCTATCGAACATTAGTTTCTTGGATTTGGCGGGTTATTACCGGAGGTTTGTGAATGGAATCTCTTCGATTGCTTCTCTTATGACTAAGTTGACACAAAAGATGAAAAAATTTGTGTGGACCGATGAATGTGAGAAGAGCTTCCAATCTTTGAAATATAAGCTTGTCTCCGCTCCTATCTTGTCTCTACCGGAAGGGTTGAAAGGATTCATTGTATATTGTGATGCCTCAAGAATTGGTTTGGGGTGTGTTTTGATGCAAAGTGGTAAGGTGATAGCATATGCCTCTAGACAACTTAAGGTGCATGATAAGAATTATTCCGCCCATGATCTTGAATTGGCGATCATGGTATTTGCTTTGAAAATTTGGCGTCACTACTTATATGGGGTTAATGTTGATGTGTCCACCAACCACAAGAGTCTCCAATATGTATTCACCCCAAAAAATCTTAACTTGAGACAAAGAAGGTGGTTAGAGCTCCTTAAAGATTATGATATGAGTGTGTATTATCACCCTGGCAAAGCTAATGTTGTGGCTGATGCTTTATGTAGGGGTATTTATGGGTAGTCTAGTTCATGTTGATGATGGTGGCAAAGAGGTGTCTACAGAGGTTCATCGGTTAGCTCAATGAGGGGTTAGGTTGGATGAAGTTGAGAATGGTGGTGTAGTGATTGTTGATGGCTCTAAATCTTCCTTGATTGAGGAGGTAAAGGCAAAACAAGACTTTGATCCCGCCTTGCAAGAGTTGAAGGCCTTGGTGAGAGATGATAAAGTGGAGGTTTTCTCCCAAGGGGGAGATAGTGCCCTTAGGTACCAAGGTAGATTGTGTATGCTAAATGTGGATGATTTGAAAGAACTAATCTTGAAGGAGGCCCATAATTCCTCCTATTCCATTCACTCAGGTCTACAAAGATATATAGAGACTTGAGGGAAGTGTATTGTTGGGGTGGTATGAAGAGAGACATTGCCAAGTTCAAATCTGGATGTCACAATTGCCAACAAGTGAAGGTCGAACATCAAAGACTGGGTGACCTAGCACAAGACATAGAGATTCCTACTTGGAAGTGGAAAGATATCAAGATGAATTTTGTTGTTAGATTGCCTAAGACTAGGAAGCATTTTGACTCTATTTGGGTTACTGTGGATAGAATGACAAAGTTGACTCACTTCCGAATGATCAAAACTACTTATGGTACCGAAGATTATGCCAAGTTGTATATACATGAGTTGGTTAGATTGCATGGGGTGTCCTTGTCTATCATTTTGGATCGTGGTGCTCAATTCACCTCTCACTTTTGGAGGTCCTTCCAAAGAGGTCTTGGTACCAAGGTTAAGCTTAGCATGGCTTTTCACCCTCAAACGAATGGTCAAGCTGAGAGGACTATCAAGACTCTTGAAGATATGATTAGGTCTTGTATTTTGGAGTTTAAGGGTAGTTGGGATGAATATCTTCCTCTCATTGAATTTGCTTACAACAATAGCTTCTACTCAAGCATTGGAATGGCTCCTTTTGAAGCTCTTTATGGTAGGTGTTGTAGTCCCTGGTTCGATGGTTTGAAGTAGGGGAAATGGATTTGCTAGGTCTGGATTTGGTCATGGAGGCCTTGGAGAAGTTGAGTTTGATTAGGGATAGATTTAAAACAGCCCAAGGTAGACAAAAGTCCTACTCCAATGTGAGCAGAAGAGATCTTGAGTTTAGGGTTGGTGATTGGATTTACTTGAAAGTCTCACCTAAGAAAGGTGTGGTTCGATTTGGCAAGAAAGGGAAATTAAGCCCAAGGTTTGTGGGTCTTTATAAATTTTTGAGGAGTGTGGGTAAGGTTGCTTATGAGTTGGAGTTGCCTATGGAGATAAATATGGTTCATTGGGCCTTCCATGTGTCCATGTTGAGAAAGTGTGTGGGTGACCCAAGTGCTATAGTGCCCTTGGATGTTGTGGGTGTTGTAGAAGATAATTTGACCTATGAAGAGGTCCTGGTGGATATTTTGGATAGACAAGTGAAGAGATTGAGAAACAAAGATATAGCTCCCGTCAAGGTTCTTTGGAGGAACCAACAATTTGAAAGTAACACATGGAAAGCCGAGGCAGACATGAGAAAGCGATACTCATATCTCTTCCATCTACTCAAACCTAAGGTACTAATTTAAGTCCCCTATATAATTTCAAGTCTTAAGTTTCAACCTTTATATCATTTTGCATGCATTCATGTTTATGTTAACAAGTTTATGGAGTTTTTGACATTCGTGTTGAGATTTTTTGAAAATGATGTTTAAATGCATTTGTTGAATTCACGTCAGGCTAAAATCTTCATGATTACTTCTCTTATGCACGTTTCTTTGACATTTGGAGAATGTTCCCAAGGGGGAGATATTGAAACGCCCCAAAAATGTGCTTCGAAAATACCCATAATCGTAATTTCTATATATTTTAAAATCCGTGCATGATATCGAAAATTCAACTTCATATTCTCGATCGGGGGAGAAAATTGAGTGGGAAATGGGTATAACTCAGATTTTAGAAGACCCATAGTGAAAAATGATTTCGCTAATTTTCCATATCTAGTGTGCATCCGCGACTCGGAATGGGCGTGGAGCAATTCAAACTTTCCCTTTGGGTCCATGCCGCGGACCAAACACGGACCAATGTTGATTTTTCCTTAATTTTATTTTCTAGTCCAAGGGACTTAGGATCATAACCCCATGCCCACTTATGCGTGAAAATACCTATACTTAGCCATTTTTCAATTCTATACTACTCAAGACCCTATCAAAAACCTCTCCAAGACTTAACCAAATATTTCATTCAAGTTTCAAGGGTTTCAAGCCTAACTTTTTAACTCAAGGATTCTCTTGAAACTACAAGTTCCCTTCAAGCTCAACTCAAGAAAATCCAAGTTTGAGGTATGTGGATTTCATCCATTGGGTCCTTTCACCCATGAAGCCCAATCTTTCTTTTTATGAAAATTGCATTTTTTTCAAGTTGTATCATCTATGGGTATCTCTTATTATGGATTTTGATTACAAATTATGTCGGGGTTTTATGAAATATTGATTGATTATGCATGTTAATCTATTCCAAGCTTATACTATGAATTGGTTTTATCTATTGAGACTATGCATGTTTTGAACTATGAAACTATGATCTATTATGAGATTTAATGATGGATTTCAAGGTATCTTATATGAGGGTTTTACTTTATGTTAGTGGGTTGATTTACATTGAGTTTCCTCATATTATTTCACTCTTGAATTGCATGATTTTGAACTAGCATTGCACGTCCACCAAGTGCTTGATAAAATGTCTTGACAAGGATTCTCAAGTTATGGATGATCTATTTCATGGGTTACAAGTCAAGTGACTTTATGATGATTAAAGGATTGCATGTATGCATTGAATTCATGAAAATTATCTATGGTGTTGCAAGTAGATCACACCTTATTGGGTGGTAACATGCCCAATCACCTTGTTGAGGAGGTGACATACCTCAATCACCTTATTGGGGGGGGGAGGGAGTGATATGCCCAATCATCATGTTGAGGGGTGAATACCTCGACCACCTTATTGGGGGTGACATGGCCAATCACCATTTTTAAGGGGTGGATACCTCGAGCATCTTGTTGGGGGTTGGCATGCCCAATCACCATGTTGAGGGATGGATACCTCGATCACCTTAGTGGAGGTGACATACCCAATCACTTTGTTGAGGGGTGGATACCTCAATCACTTTCCAAGGGGGTGGCATGTCTTCAATTCCAAGTAGTAGTTGCTTGGTCTATGATGATTATGGTCTCTTCCCACACACATATTATGATCAATACATGTTATATAATTTACAAACATGTTTTACTTTAAGCATTAATCATGATACCATATTGATACTATGTTTATCCATTGCTTATGGTTATGCATTTTGACTATGTTGGCTTATGTCTTGTTGCATTGTATCATACATACTTAGTATATTCGAACATACTAACGTATACTCTATGCCTACATGATGTTACCATGTAGAAACTGGAGCACCTCTTGATCTCCTCCACGTGGCTAGTTCGGTGCTTTGGAGATAAGCTTTGGTGAGTCCTCAAGTTCGAGGATACTATCTATGCTACTCTTTCCATTTTGCTATTTCTTTATGTTGAACTTTTGATACTATGAGGGTGAGCATAGAAAGTGTCTTGGCCCCCGCACCATTCTATGTTAGAGGTGTTGTTGGATAATTGATGTATTTATACTATGAGTTTGACTCTTGAATGTTTTATGATTATCAAAGATTTTTCTTAGTCCCGTTTCCCTTATTTATATCTCTTATTGTTGTTATTTTGCTTCTACTACCAAGGATTTGTGATTAATATGCTAAGAAGCTTGTTTGAGGTTCCTTCGGCTTCCCCATTCGTCGTGTCACGTCTAGGCCCTAGGTTAGGGTCATGACAACGTAGTTATGGGTTTGAGTCACTCGTATTCTACCCAACTCGATGCTCAATACTACTCCCAAAACATCCTCTTTAGAACTCATCTCAAACATCACCATCTTCTTCTTCCATCAATAAATATATTTTGAAAATTTATTTACATCCTCATCAATTATTTACTCAAAACGTCATTTAAACTTAATGCTCAATTTTATCAAAACTTATTTAAAACATGCACTATCTCATCAAGACTCTTTCTAAATTAGTATTTATGCTCAAAAACTCATGTTATGCAAACTTAGTAGAGTATGCTAAAAAATCATATGTGTCTAACATACTCAGTATGAAAATCATATGTGTCCACCATGCTCAGTATGACTATCACTCTCACTTTCGAAATAATGCGTAAAATCATAGTCCTCAATTAGAGTTCATTTGAATTAAGACATGAACATACAACCAATCAAATATACAACTTCAAGGACATCATCAAGACATTGAGGTATACAAGAAACTCATAACACAATAGAAAATTCAAAATTTTAGTTCATGAATTTAGGGTAAAACTCCACTCGAACTCACTTTCAAAGAATCAATATGTGGAGCGCGTGGATGAACTCAATCCAATGCCGTGAGTAGGCTTATATACCTATAAGATTTGAATTTCGAATTAGCTTAGAAGAACTCGCACGATTCTCTTGAAACCCTAGCTTTCTTCCTTTTCTTCGCTCAAAGTCTCCTCTTATTTTTTAGCGTAAAAGGCTTTAGAATGGGTCTAGAAACCCTTTTTAGACCAAAAAGGACCTATTTTGATCATGTTAAGTTTATGAGGTGTTGGAAAAAATCTGGAATGTCCCTCGAAAAAAACTAAAAATTTTCCCCTTCGATTGCGGATTTGGTTATTTTTAGGTGTTTTTCGCTAAAAATTGTCTGATCGAGTTTTCTAATCTCTTGAAATATATTGGGATCACAACCAAGTGTAAATCCGTGGCAGGTCCGTATCCCGGGCCTGTCGCACACTTATTCTGAAATTGCATTTTGCATTAAAAAATTATCCTTTGATCCAGTTTCTCTAAGAATCAACCAAGATTATTTTCCCACATAATTTTTCATGTTGATCGTACTTTTTGGCTTCGGATTTGCCACTGGAGCTTGGGAAGACGCGTCATGCACGCATCTCTCCTCTAGGGGTATTTTGAAAATTTTATCGGGTGTTACATTATCTCTCCCTTGGAATCATTCATCCTCGAATGATGATTAAAGGTAGAAATCATGGCACGAATAACAATTAAGACTCCTCTCAATACTCACTCAACCAATCAAACTTTCGACTCCTCAACAATCCTAAACAATCTCTATTCAAACTTTGGAATAGACACATCAACTCTAGGGATAGGCAAATCAACTCATATCAAGAGTAAAGATATTATCTTAGACATTCTCACTATTAGGCACGAATGGAACATCGAAACTCAATCAATTCGAATCATTCAAACATCTCGATAGCCAGTTACTTGAACTCAGGAAGGAAGTCACCGATTCTAATCGAGAATGGGACTATTGTGACATACATGACTCTATGGATACTCTCAATTTCAGCACCTCATCCAGACTACGCTCCTTTCAATGGAACTACACTTTATCAATTCAAGCTCACAGCGTCCATTCAAATATACACCTAACCACATTATCTTATTTCGTTCAAGCCTAATTCTAAGCCTCAAAGTGATATTCCTAAGATGATCATACTCCTACCAAGCTAATCCCCAAAACTCAAACTCCATACCTCCTCAGGGATTTTTCTTTAGAGAATACTACTCTTTCTCACTACTCTAACTCATCTACCTAAAACATTTACTCAAAAGTCATTGATGGCCTTCTCCAATCACTCATATAATGACATCCACATATTGAAGCCTATCACTCTAACCACCTCAACTATATCTAAGAATTACCAAGTCTACTTAGAACTTCTACATCTATTATTGAATGAGCTTACACTCAAAGACACCCAACGTACTCTTGCCTAAAGACACTCTAACCTACTCTTACCTATCTGTTGTGCATCATAAGCTCTTATCACTTTCTTCCTCTACATCCATAACCTTAATGAAAGGATGTCTAATCATCGTATCAAAGAACATTCACCATTATTTATCAGCAACAACTTATCCACTATCATCAATATTGCTATCAAGATTGGAAAGAAGGACCATTGGAAAGTCTTAAGGTGAAAGATCATAAGCACGATACATTGGAGGAATTTGATTTGCAAGCATTTATAATATCATAAAATCTTATTAGCCTTTTAGAACCTATCATAAGTTTATTGAATCGAGTATGCTGTCAAACTTAAGTCATCTCTCGTATGACATAAACTTTGAGATTTCGCAAGATAAAAGTACAATTGTCACTCATTATCCTTAGAACTCAACATGAATGTGCATCGACATCGAGTGCATGGATTTAGGCTGTAGGCATGGTGCTCATACACAAGATAGAAATAAAGCATCACCTTAACTGAGATATAAGGAATATAAGAGATAGAAAAATATTATGTCTCATATTCACTCATCACTATCAAAAACTCAAGACTCGCTCTAGTTTACTATTTCTTTATCTCCCCCTTAGCTCAAAAGCCCACTCCCTAACTCAGTGAGCCAATTCTCTTTACTAAGCTATAAGTATAGCTCTACACCTGGTTAGGGCATCATTATCCACAAGAAAATCTTAAACTCTCTTGCTATTTAGTACTCAAAGATATAAAATCGCTATTCGAAACTTTCCTCCAAGGTACTGCTCTTAGCTTCCTTCTGGATCTATGGGCATCTTCCTATATTTATTACTTGTAACACCCTACATCTTACAATACTAGTACTATGCAAATGAAACATGATATGAATTTTCAAATTAGTGCCAATCTTTAAAAGTGCTTGAATCTCAAATTAGAGGGCGATATGTATGTCTAACGCTGAAGAGGGCCGAGTGTAAATAAGTTTTAAGTCAAAATGAGGAGATCACGACCTTAAATGAAGTGAGAAAAGTGAGGTGCTTATAGGACTTAGGAAGCTAGCAGGTGAGTCATCTACTTGCTTAGCTTAAATTTGCTAGCTAAATGGAGATGAGGCCTGACGTCGAGTTTGTCCAAGTCCAATTATGGATAAAGTCCGTGTAAGGGTGTAACTTTAATCCGTGTTTTAGCATCATAAATGGACTTTATTTTCATCCCAAAAAAAAATATAAAAAGGGCCCAAGTACATCACAACCCACTTGACTATTTGGGCCCAAACTAAGTGAATAAATATTAGAAAAATGAGCAGCCAAGGCGCATCAACTTTGAGACCTAATTAGGCCCAAGTGAAAGGCCCAAGCTGCTGCATCACCACCTTGATAATATAAGGCTTAAACCATGCAAGAAGGTTGGCCAAAATCTCCTTTAAAAAGGCTTACAAATAGCACCTTTAAGTCATTCTTAACTTGGAAAACAAACAGCTTTCACAAACTTTCTCTCTACACTTTCTAACCTAGGAAAACAGCCACAAGGAGACCTTTAGGGTTCTTAGAGAAGCCCTACATCTTGAAGATAATGGCAAGTAAGTTTACTTATGTATTTCATATGGGTTTCTTATGAAAAACAAGAGAATATGTTGGTTATGTTTATGCTAAAATTGTTGGACAACATGTGTTCCAAAAGTTGTTGTATATTTTTCTTGTTTATTTAGAAGCTTTTCTCTTTTTGGTTGGATTGATTATGAAAGTAGGCTATTATTATTAATGAGTATTGGTCCTATAATGATGTATAAAGGTTGTTGCACTATTTTTACAGTCTACGAAAGTGAGTTCTTGTGTGATATCGTAATTGCGCTCGTAATAGTAACTTATGGGCTGATTGATTGAGGACTATGGTCTAACGTCCTCCGCCTATTTTGAGGACTATTTTTGAACTATTTTAGGACTAGTTTTATGTTTATACATGATGGGGACTATTTGTTTAAATTTGGAACAGGTTTGGAACTGTCGACGTCAAAATATAGTGAAGGGATGTAACGTTATGGCGCATGTTTGTACGTTGCATAGAATTGTTATGTGTTGTGCTTTGTGGAATGTTGTAAGACTGTTATGGCACTAAAACAAGCTGCATATGATATGTATATGAAAATATGTATTAGAAAGTACGAGTAGGGGCGGAAAGGTTGAAAGAATACGCTCAGATTTATAATTATCCATTTGCTGCCCGTATGTTATTTTTTTATGAGATTGGGATGCCAAGATATATCTATTGGCTGCTAATGCTAGTTTTATCACCTACCATGTTATAGATAAATATTTGGAGGAAGAAAAGGTTATCTCGAGGTAATAGTGAGGCCGTACAGCGAGGTATGTAAGTCTACTTGATTTCGTATTATTTGGCATGAAACATAGATCTCTCCTTAGCATATAAAGGAACTTACCAACTCCGATATGACTATTAACCGTGTCTCACTCTTTCACATGTTCATATGCTATCATACATAGTCACTTTCAAGTCTGCATACATATTTGGATACCAAGATATACGAGTTCGTTCTACTAAATATGATTCATTTGCTCTATCTCCTATGCATTTCATTATTAGTGTAACTTACTCCTTTCATTATGGTGTTATCTTTTGTGATTATTTATGTGTCATATGTTATACCTACAGTCCTACAACTCCAATATTACGACCACCAAAAGAATCATCTCAAATTTAATTGAAAGATAAAGTAAAGTCTATTGCCTATTGATGGGTGGTGAGCCAAGAGGTGGAAGAATCACTTAGCCAGGGTCGATCCTATCACGGGGGGTAGCCCAAGGGGTTAAAGAAAAAGCCTATCCAGGACCAATCCCGATATAGATTTACCACTGATCAGCTGGTTATTTATATTACTTATTGTGCACAAATTATACAGTAAAGGTAAAATAATAAAAAGAACATAAAGTACATGATCCCAGAGTATAACTATAGGTGGTCTCTTATCTTACACCAGTGCATAGTTTCATTTGAGTTGTTACTTCATATACAATATTTCCTGCCTTACATATTCAGTACATTATATCGTACTGATGTCCCTTATGGGGGACCTGAATTTCATATTGCAGGTATAGGTGCTAGTAGATCTCCTTAGTAGGAATATAGGATATCCAACTGCTGTTACCAAGCTCCAGGTTACTTCAAAGCTTTGTGCATCTAGAGCTTATATTTTTGTACTGTATAGTTAGTTGAGGCAGGGACTGTCCCGACCCTTATCAAATACTTTTCCTTACCTAGAGGCTTTGTAGACTATATAAATTAAAGTGTGGTCATGTCTCGTACTTTAGACACCATGGCCCCAACGACCTAGCTATATGCACTTCCTCTTGGCTTGTTACTACTGTTTACTTTCTTAAAGGCATGTTGAATATAGAAATCCCTTATAATATATACAGAAAGCGCACAGATACAGGTTGGTTCTCCCGAGCATTATTCGCAATGGGTGCCAGTCCGCCTTAATGGGACTTTGGGCGTGACATTACTCTTATTAACATACATAATCTCCTTTGACAACTCTTATAATCTAACCTCTTTATTTAATTTGCTAACGTGAAACTTCTAAGCTCCAATATATATTGACTAAAGAAGTCTTGGATTGCAAGGTAAAGCTCATCTTCATCTATACATAAATCCCTATCGACCTAATTACTAAGGGTGACAAAGAATTCTTACACCCACTTTTTCTACATCGACAACTCAAGTATACTATTGAGGTTCTCATAGCAAGTCATAACTTTGAGCTTCATACAATTTTACACTATCACGAATGCACCTCTTAAGCCTCTTCTTATCTAGTATTTTTTCCTCAATTTACTATCTCCATCTAAGGGGTACCTCTACCATACTTGTAGCATCACATTCTTTGTCAGTCAATATCTTAACGTCGAACATACACTACAACAAGACTTCTACAGCAAATCTCCAACTAAGACTACCACTGTCATAATGCTCTATCCTTTTTCACATTGCTCCTCAAATTTCAAGCTTAAGGCCTAGTGTTAACATGTGCATCACACTCTTCTATCATATTATACCAACCTATAACTACTAGGTAGCAATCCAAGAACATAGGCCCGCTAAGATCCCATAGTGAATACTCGCTCAACACATCCTTTCTTCATAACTCAAGTATCATTTACCCATTCACTATATCTCCTTATGTGGCTAAACTCATAATTCTATGAATCTCATGAGACTCTCGCTTCAACATCATAAGCCTAGCTTAGATCTATCACATGGAAACACTTTGTTCCCTTATTCCACATCTATACTTCGCCCTCATTAATACTATGACATCAACAAAAACCTTTTTCTAAGTTGAGCATACTCTAACTCATCCTACTAATAACTCTTTCTCTATACCACATCATGAACATCAAATGGTATGTACTACTCATTGGTCAAGAATTATGGGAATCAAATTATCAGTACATTACTTACCTAAGGGACACATGACCTTTGTTACAAGCCTCAATCAATCACCACCTCTCCCTATCTAGTCTCCTCCTCTCCCTCTCGTCCTTCTACCTCAAGGATAATAACTCTACTTATGGTGTATAAGACCTCAAATCATACTCTTAGATGGCAACATTAAACATTTTGGAAACATAAGCTTCTCTCTCATGGATAACATCAAAAGCAAGTAAAGACTTGAATCATACCTGTCTCAACATTTTGATCTGGGTTACTGCTCATGCTAAAAACAATACCTTTATGATTTCCTCTAATTGGTAGTGTAGATATAACGAGTTGAGCTTTGTTGGCATGCATTGACCAATCTCCAAAAGTGACCCACTTCGCCATATTTACAATTGCCATCAGTGCCCATTCGACACTTTCCCAAATGGGTTTTGCCACACTCTCTACATAGTGGATTCCTCTACATCCTCACGCCACGCTTCCTTAGGACAAAGGGTCCGGCGCTTGAAGGGTTGGTTTCCCCCCGGCCTCAAATTATATCTACTATTAGATACAGGTGCACTCATTGGTAGTGGCACGTAACTCAAAAGGTCTCTTTAGATAGGGGTACCTATTTCCATTCTCTTGCTTATGTTTACTATGCTCACGTCCTATTGACTCAGCCTTTTTGCTGCAAGGCCATCTCATTCTCTTTGTCCTCTTCTACCTATGGAGCATGTACACTAAGCTGAGTAAGTAAATCAACATCAACATCATGGATCCACCATTCCTATCCATATTTTTGGGACATGATTTGCCAAAGTTAACGACATAACTATCCTACGCGAGCAACGTAGTTATGGGGTTTGAGTCACTCGTACTCTACCCAACTCGTTGCTCAATAATACTCCTAAAACATCTTCTTTGGAACTCATCTCAAACATAATCATCATCTTCCATCAATAAATATACTTTGAAAATTTATTTACATCCTCATCAATTAATTACTCAAAATATCATTTAAACTCAATGCTCAATTTTATCAAAACTTATTTAAAACATGCATCATCTCATTAAGACTCTTTCTAAATCAGTATTTATGCTCAAAAACTCATGTTATGCAGACGCAGTAGAATATGCTCAAAAATCATGTGTGTTTAACATACTCAGCATGACCATCAATTTCAGGTTCGAACTAATGCGTATAATCAAATATAGTCCTTAATTAGGGTTCATGTAAATGAAGACATGAACAGCTAATCAAATACTCAACTTCAAGAATGTCATCAAGACATTGGGGTTTACAAGAAACTCATAAGACAATAGAAAACTCAGAAATTTAGTTCAAGAATTTAGGGTAAAACTCCGCACAAACTCACTTTCAAAGAATCAATGTGTGGGGTGTGTGAATAAACTTAATCCAATGCTATGAGTAGCCTTACATACCTGAAAGATTTGAATTTCGGATTAGCTTGGAAGAACTCGCATGATTCTCTTGAAACCCCAGCTTTCCTCCTCTTCTTCACTCAAAGTCTCCTCTTATTTTTAGTTTAAAAGACTTTAGAATAGGTCTAGAAACCTTTTTAGACCATACACGACCTATTTTGACCGTGTTTTAAGTTTAGGAGGAGTTGAAAAAAGTCTGGAATGCCCCTCGCGAAAAAATAAAAATTTTCCCCTCTGGTGTACTAAGTTCGCGATGCAGACTGTCACGACCCAAGCCTAGGGCCTAGACGTGACACGGCGAATCGGAAGTCCAAAGACAACCCAAACAAGTCTCTTAGAATATCATGTACACATCCTTGGTTACGAAAGCAAAATAAGATAATAACAAGATTCAATTATAAAAAGGGAAGCGGGACTAAGGGAAGTTTTTCATAATAATAATAGCATAAGAAGAGCCAAGCTCCAAAAACATAGACAACCGTGAACTAGTATCCAACGACACCTCTACATAGAATGGAGCGGGGACCAAGACACTTCCCGGGCTCACCCTCATGATATAAATACACAACATAAAGATCAAGTCTCAACAAAGCATGGATGAAAATAGATATTGTCCTTGGAGTTGAGGACTCATCAACTAGCTTTCTTCAAAATCTGAACTAGCCACGTGGAGATTGATGGTCGATAGGAGTTCTGATCCCTACATGGTAATATCATGTAGGCATAAAGTATGCATTAATACTTGGAATGTACTAAATATGCAGGGTGCAATGCAACAAATACATAAGCCATAATATTCAAAATGCATATATATAGGCAACGGATATAATCTCAATATGGCATGCATGATCAATGCTTATAAGACATGCATGTAAAACATTTAACTTGCACATAATAATATATGTATGTGGGAGAAGACCTTAACCGACATAAACTATGTGAGCTAATCCATGGAGTCTCGATATTTCCCCTACACCGGAAGAAAGGGGGGAGTCACTTGCTAAGGTGAACTTCTTGCCTAAATGGATCCACTAAGCCTCAAGTGAACCGGGCACTCGCCTCTAGTTCTTGGACTCGGGTACTCGCCTCAAGCCCGGACTCGGGTACTCGCATCAAGCCTTTATATTTAGGGTACTCACCTCTTAGGGATTAGGTAATAACCTCTAACCCCTTTACCTACAATGGCACATAGTTTTAGGATTTGAGTAATCTCCTCTAGCCCATTCGGTGCTAGGTAGTCTCTCACAAGAGTAGAAAAATTATAAGTCATAAAATCATAACATGAATAACTTGTAAAAGGCATGATAACATGATATGAGTAGCTCAGTCACATGCTTGACCTCTACTACTGAGCTTAAATTGAACATAAGGAAAAAGGAGTAATCATGCTTGACCCCTCAACTTGACACGAATAGCTCACAAGAGGTTAGAATCTTGAAATAAATCTCAACTTGTCACTTGTAAAAATCATAGATTTCTTTCATGAATTCAATACATGCTTGGAGCCCATAATTATCTTGAAACACTTATAAATCAAGCAATAACTGATCTTTAACTTGAAAATTCTTGTCATGTAATTTGATCAAACACATGGTGGATATATGGACACATGTTCAAAATCATGCAATTCAAGAGTATAAAACAAGAAGGAGTAAAATTAATTCATTTCAAAGTCATTCAAATGAACTCACCAATATTATAGTAAAATTCTCATTTTGGGTATCATAAAATTCATTTCAAAATTCACAAAGGTTCATAGTCTTCATAGTTCACTTCATTCATAACCTCAATAGGTATAAATCAACTCATGGACTAAGCTTAAAATAGATATTCATGCATAATCAATAAATACTTGATAAAAACCCAACATATTTCACATTTATAACGCATAATAGGAAGTACTCATGAAGAATCAAACATTGAAATCATGAAATTTTATAAAAATAAGATTGTTGGGCTCCATGGGTGAAAAGACTCATGGATGCAGAACCACACATCTTAGACTCTTGAAATAGGGGGAAAAAACTTGATGAGACTTTGAGGACTTCATTTGGGTTCTTGAAATGCAAAGTTGATTCTTGAGATTCTTGAATTTTAATGAGGTATTGGTTGATGTTCTTGAAAGGGTTTGACAGGGTTTTTGTGAGTTTTTGGAGTTGAAAAACGGCTAATTAAGGATGAGGGTTTCACATAAATATAGACATTGGTAATTACTCAATTGTTCTTGAGTGAAAAAGAGAATTTTTGACCTAAGGAGCATTCAGTCCGCATCGCGGCATTGACGCGGATAGCCACTGGTTTGCGAAATTTCACCGAAAAATATTTTTTTGGCACGAACAAAATAAACCTTGTAGATAATTGTTTTCCTACACATTGTTTCCCTCTAAACAAGAATATAAAGTCAAATTTGTGAAATTCTGCATGGATTTTGAGATATTAAAAAAATGCATCATAGGGTCTTTCCGAGTTGCGTTCGGGGATGTTTCACTAACTTGGTCATTTTTAGGTGTTTTTTGCTAAAAATTGGCCAATTAAGTTTTCTAATCTCGTGAAAAATATTAGGATCACAACCAAGTGTAAATCCATGGCCGGTTCGCGTCGCGGGCTTATCGAACACTTATTCTGGAATTGCATTTCGCATCAAAAGATAATTTGGTCCGATTCCTTTAAAATCAGCCAAGACTATTTTCTCACACAAATTTTTATGTTTATCGTGTTTTCGTCCTAGGATTTTTCATTAAAGCTTGAGAAGACACGTTATGTGCACATCTTTCCTTTAGGGGTATTTTGATAATTTTACCGGGTGTTACATTGACTCTAGGGATCAGCTGATTAGTCTGAGATAGTATTTTATAATATGTTTGTATGTATGTATGTATGTATATATGTATGTATGTATGTATGTATGTATGTATGTATGTATGTGTATATATATATATATATATATATATATATATATATATAATAAACATTGAGACTTGTATTTTCTTTTGGATGTTATTATTTAGAGGCTGGTACATGTGACACTAGTTTTAGGAGAATTTTAATTCGATTTTCTTATGCATATCTACTATTTTATCTTCTACTTTTGTTATATTATATTGGAATGTTCAGGTTTAGGCTGACTTGCATTGGTGGGCTAGGTGAGTACCATTACACTTGGATTTCAAGTCGTAACAAAATCATAATTTATCAAAGACTTATGAAGTATGTTGATCTTTTAGGAAATTACACTCACCGAGCAGTGTATTACATATGTGTGTGCTCGCACATGCATCCAAATTTCAGGTCATGACAAAATAATTTTAGGAAATTATACTCACTCGTCGAGCAGTGTATTACATATGTGTGTGTGTACGTGTGTGTGTCTGTGTGTGTGTGTGAGAGTGAGTGCGTGTGTTTTTGTGTGTGTAGTAGCAGCAGCAGCAGTAGTTGTTGTTGTTGTTGTTGTTGTTGTTGTTGTTATTATTGTTCTATGCATACTTTTTTCAAATTCTGAACTCCCTTATTAAAAACTCAACTATAAAATATGTTGATATAAATACGCGTAAAAAATGTAAACTACCATTGCTATACTCGTTAACAAATCAAATCATATTCTATAAATATCAACGTTCGTAGATAATCGATGATTTACCTATTTACACTTTTTTGTAAAAGAACATATGTAAATAATATATAAAAATATTCTTCAAAATTTGACCTCAATTGATTAGTAAATTTAAAATCTGGATTTATTTTTCAAAATATCAATGTCTTAAGGTTGGTATTTATTACATAATTTATTTTAATTAATAAAATTTGACCTCAAGGGATCGATACATTTTCATTATTATCTTGTGTAAATAATATTGACTTCTCAAAGTCGCTAATTTTCAAATATTTATTAGCAAAATTGACCTTTAGAGGTTGATATTATAAAGGCTACCATGTATATTAATAAGAGTTATTTTTAAAAAAAAAATATTGACTTTTGGAGGTCAGTGACCCGTTTTATTACTTAAAAAATATTTTCAAGCATTCGGCTCAAAGTGGCCCAATACATCCAAGCCCGTTCAGTGAAAGTGAGAAGCCAGTTCTCACAACTTGAGAACCGAGGAAAACCCTAGGTTTCTAAAAGAGCTCTCTCCCCCCCCCCCTCCCATAGTCATCATTCTTGCATTTGGGAGAAAACGTTGTGGCATTGGTGCTTCGCTATTCTTTGTCGGAACTGTGTTGGCATCGGTCCAACAAACCTTCTCCTCCAAATCGCCCACCAAATTTGGATTTGTTGAGGTATGATCTCGAATATTTTCTTCTCGGATTTGCATAAATGTTATTGTTCATATTGTTGAAAGGCATCTTAATCTATGAATTAAGAGCATGCCTGAACTCTTCATTGCTCATATCCAAAATTCTTCAAACCAATTAAACGATTTGCATTTGATTTCCTCTTTTAGTTTTTTTCCACTATATACTTTGCATTCCTTATAAAATTCTCTAATCTCATTTCTTCCTCTTTCTTATTCTTGTAAATTTTCCCATGTTTTTGTTTCCATTCTTGGAAGAGTTGGAACATTCGTTCTTTTGAAAGAGGCTCAGTTGGTCTGTCTAGTATTAAAAAATCAATAGTAAAAGACCAAATTTGAGATGATAATGCAGCTAAGATAAAAAAAAATGGGAAATTAAGAAAAAGAAAAAGGTGGAATTTTTCTGTTGTGCAACTCTTGTGGAGGTGACACCCACCATTTGAGGATAAATGATGGCATTTGATCCATAAGTAGCTACGAGCCTTCCCATTTTCATCAACCAACACAAACCAACAAATGTTTTTAAATTCTTCTGTTATATATAGCTTTTGTAAAGATGACAAACCAACTCAAAAGTAGTATAGCCGATCCTATGTGACTTTTCTAGCCTGAGGTTATGCAACCTCTCCTAACAACTGATCAAAAATTCATGGGAATCCTTACCCAAGGAACTTGCAAATCTAAGAGGCCCCAATCTGATGAACCTCTCTAATATTTTCTACTCTTTTGTAGCCGTAACTAGCTTTTATATCTAAGTGCCACGCCCCGAGCCTACACCCTAGGCGTAACTGGCACTCAAAACCATTGTTAGTCCCAAGCGAATCACTTAGTCTGGTTACTTAGTCAGTGGAAGACTTAGATAATAATGGAAAGGCTTTAAATAACAACTAAAGCTTCTAAACTGTCTGAAAACAAACTAAATGAGGAGTATCTCCACAAAAACTGAAATAACAATAACTGACATACTTAACTCATTGTCTATGGAACCTCTAACTAGAATATTCTGGACGACTACCAGGACAGGCCCAAAGGTAGCAACAACTAAAATAAAATACTGAAAGAAACATAAATATTTTAAGAGCCTATGACTGAAAAGAGGCCTCACCAATGACTGGAAGATATCTGGTCCTCTACGAACTGACTGTTGAGGGACTCTGTCACCTGCATCTGCATCATGAAACGATCTAGGTCCTAAGGACGTCAGTACGTAGAATGTACGGTATGTAAGATAGACAAAACAGGAACACAGAGTGATGTAACATTTCAAAGTACATAAACATATCTCAAAATAGAATAACATATGTGATGAATACATTGTATGCTGAAAATAAACATGCTAACAACAAACATACCAAAAACAAAATCTGTATGAAAATTATAAATTTCTTTAACTTGAGGAGTTTCTCCAATCGACAACCACCATTATGAGCTTCGTGGTGATATTGCGATCTTGCCGCTGCCAGAGTCGTCCCATACTTTGCCGGGGTAGGGGACGAAGAACTAGGGGAGTGGATCCATCCCAAAACTAGGCCATTTCAGTGGCTAATGAGAAACGTACCTTGGTATAGTCCTATCCTATGTTAGCTATATAGTTATTGAGTTCAAGTAATTAATTCTACTCTCTCATATTGGTGTTCAATACTACTTACAAAAATAATTTTTATATAGCTCATAACTTAAAAGGATATGAATTCTCAAAATATCTTTGGTCTTTCGCGGACTTAGTCCATCTTAACTTTTTTGAGACTTTCTCATCTGGACTCTTTGGCTTGACTGAAACTAGTATCAACTCAAGTGTTTTAAAACATACTGTGTTACTTAGCTAAAATGCAAAAGCAATTCTAAAAATGATTCTTAAACTTAACTCAAACTTTAAGCTTTATGAGTATTCGTGAAACTCATGTAAAATTTTATAGAAGTTCATTCAGGGTTCTAAATCTTGGTAACAATACCTCAAATTAATGGTAAAGAAATAAAGAATCATAATGCTTATCAAGAATCTATACATATGAACAGAAATTTAATGAACTTCACAGAAATTCTGAACTTTGGTCTCAACTAGTACTTGAAAATTCTTAGATGAAACTAACGTATAATTTCTAAATATCTGTAAAATAGTTTTTGGAGGGCCTTATATACCTGAGGAAAGAATTCTTGAAGAGTTGAAGGGATTCTTGAGCCCTAACTAGTGTTCTAAGCTTTGAGTCTTCTAGGAGGTTTTGAAATTATGTGAGTGTATTTATGTGTTAGGGTCTAATTTAGAGTTAAAATCGACTAGTTTAGTCTTATGGAGTATCAGAAAGGTCGAAACTACCCTTCCTAAATAAAGGAGAAATTTTTCAACAGAAATTATACATGTGCACGTCACGCACATGCACATTTTTCCCTTTTTTTTGCTAATTTTGGCTTTCGTCGAAAATCACTAAAATTTTCTAAGTGTGGCTCCGCGTCACAGGTGTGTCATGCCCTGGGCGCGGAAACCTCACTGTCCAGAAATAATTAGCAAAATTTTTCATTCACCTCAATTGCTTAAAATTTGAGGTGAGACCATTTTCCCACACAATTTTTCACGCTGATCACAAATCCTGTCTCAGATTTACAAACGGAGCATGGAAAGATGCGTTACGTGCATGGTGAACTCTAGGGGTATTTTGTTCTTTTTACCAGGTGTCACACTAAGGCTGGAAAACTATAAAAATATGTGGTACCACAAGATGGGGACCCATGGTAGTGTGTTGCAAACCTAAGGTTTAAATGGTGCCATTGTCTGGTCTGAAGTGTGCCCCTCCTCCCTAACTTGGGGTCTTGCTAAAGTGCTCGGCAGAGTAGTGATCATGACATACCCTCCATGAAGTTGAGGATCCTGGATAAAGTGTCTTGTAATGATAGGGTGCCCACAAATCCAGGTGGAGGGCAGCTACAACCTCTTTAGTTGGCTGATGCTCAAAGTGCTTAACCCCCTATCTCGGGCACTGGTACTAGCATCTACTTCTGGCCATAAGGTGGTGTGATAGATCAAGCTCTATTTTAGCCTCAGCCTCAGCCACAGCCTCAACCTCCATCTCTACTCTAGATCTAGGCCCCATCTATAGGTGCAAAAGGCCCTACATCATTAGCAGTAATTCTACTTGCGCCATCTGGAAAAGAGTGACAAAACTGATTTCATATATTAGGTGTATTTTCAAGAACAAATAGAATCAAAATAATAAATTTAATAATGCAATGCTTAGTAGCCTCCCAAAGATAGGATATGGACATCGTATCGATCCGCGAGACTCTACTAGACACTTGCTCCTGAAATGGTGATATTGGTGAACCTAAGCTTTGATACTACTCTGTCATGATTCGAATTCGGATCATGATGGCACCTACTATAACCCTAGAGTAAGCAACCCAACCCAAGACTTATAATTTTTCAGAGGATTTAGATTAATACAACAAATAGAAATAATAGCAGAAGATATGATGATATGGCCAAAGAGTATACAAACTCTGATATATCCTTCTTCATGCCACACCACCAGTAGTGATGGCTCAAGTCATGATATCTCTTTGTTGTCCCCAGATGAATGGGATACCTAATGCAATGAGCCTCCTCAAGTGCCAATCTAATCAAGTCACTTACCTTGGGCACACAAATGTGACTCTCAATCCTCAAAACACCATTCGAATCAAGTATCACTTCCTAGCTTCACCTCTAGCCACCTTGTCTCGAATGATACACAACTTCTCATCCTCAATCTGCCTCACACAAATTTGATCTATCAAAGATAAGCGAGCCTTTATGACAGCAAGCACTCTACCTCTATCTCTGAACATCTCTAGGAAAGAGTTGCTCCTCAACCTGAATAGTTGCAAGACTCTCTATGCTGGAGGCCTTCCTACTCAATGCATCAACCACTACATTGGCTTTCCATGGATGATAAAGAATAGTTAAATCAAAGTCCTTTAATAGCTCAATCTATCTCCTTTGACTCAAATTTAGACCTTACTGGCTGAAAATATACTGTAAATTGTGATGGTTAGCAAAGATTTCACCATGGACTCCATATAGATAGTAATGCCACGACATCAACACAAAAATTATCGTCTCTAAATCCAAATCATGAGTAGAAAATTCTTCTCATAGGCCTTCAATTTCCTAGAAGCATAGACAGCCACCTTCCTTTTTGTATCAATGCTCCACCAAACTCCACCCCCGAAGCATCACAATAAATCGTGAAATCAAAACCTTCCTCTAGCAAGGTTAAATAGGAGCAGTAGTCAACAATAATTTGCGCTTTTGGGAGCTCGCTTAACACTCATTGGACCAATAAAACATAATATCTTTTGAGTGATTCTAGTCAGCGAGGTTGTAATAGTAGAGAAACCCTACACAAAATGATGATAGTAACTATCTAAACCCACAAAGCTATGAACTTCTTTAGCTGAAGTAGGCCTAGTCTAACCCCGAATATCCTCAATCTTTGCTCGATCAACTCGTATGCTCTCCTTGGACACCAGATGCCCCAAAATTCCATAGAACTCAACCAAAACTCACACATGGAGAATTTAGCATAAAGCTTCTCCTCCATAAGCCTCTGGAGCACAATACACAAAGTTTTAGATAATCCTCCTTGATCTTAGAATAAACTAGGATATCATCAATGAAGATTATCACAAATGAATCCAAATACGGCCAGAACACCTCGTTCATCAACTCCATAAATGTTGCAAGGGTGTTACTCAAACCAAAAGACATGACAAGAAACTCATAATAGCCACACCTAGTATGAAAGGTTGTCTTAGGAATATCTGAAGGTTGAATCCGCAGTCGATAGTACCCATATCTCAAATCAATTTTAGAGAACAATGTTTCTCCTTAAAGCTGATCAAGTAAATCATCAATACAAGGAAGTGGGTACTGGTTATTAATAGTCATCGTGTTCAACTATCGATAATCGATGCACATTCTCATGGAACCATCTTTTTTCTTCACAAATAGAATCCGGGCATTTCAAGGTGAAACACTAGGGTGAATAAACCCTATGCTCAATAAATCTTGGAGCTGCACTTTTAACTCTTTCAACTTTGCTCGAGCCATACGATATGGAGAAATAGAATGGGTTTTATGCCCTAGCTCAAGATAGATAGCAAAGTAAATATCCCTGTCAAAAGGGACTCTCAATAGGTCAGTTGGAATACATTTGAAAACCAACAAACCATAAGAATAGAATCTATGGAAGATGACTTGGCAACAATATCATGAATAAATGTCAAATAGACAAACCTCTATCAATGAACTTTTGGGCCCAAATAGATGAAATAACTTTACTTGGATAAAAACCCCTCAAACATATCCACTCTATCCTTTGTTTACTTGGCATGCCTGAGGTCATTGTCTTGACATAGCATTCAAGAATAGTGCAATATAGAGATAGTCAATCCATATCCAAAATAATATCAAAGTCTACCATGTTTGAGATAATCATATCCACCGAAGTTTTATAACCTACCAAAGATATAAGACAGATTGGTACACCTGATCTACTATTAAAGGCTAACCTATTAGGGTCGAAACATGAACAAGGACAGATAGACGTTCACATGGAATATCAAACCCTAATGAGAAATATGCAGACATATACAAATAAATGTAGCCAAGAAAAAACAATATAAGTGTAGGTTAATAGCAAACCGGAATAATACTGGTGATAACAACATTGAAGGCCTCAACCTCGAGTCTACTTGGGAAAGCTCCCCGTCTTCCACTAGTCAAAGCTACCCATCTATCACAGGAGTATACAAGATCATCACTTGCTCCCCTACCTATAATGCATCCACGTATGTCAGAATGACCTCTACCCTAATCCCTAGTCTGTGGGGTTGCACCTCGAGTTGGTGGTGCTAGATCTCTAACTAATACTGCAGTGTAAGAGCTGTGGGGCCTGGTAAGAGTTTGCATGAAATAATAGTAAATTGGATAATCTTGATATCTACACTCATAACAAGATCTAGGTGTGGACGGCTGCTAAGAAAGAACAAGAGGAATATCGTAGCTACCCCAACCCGCAGGACTTTACTGTGAACAGGATGAACCCTGTCCTCCCTCAGATGTTAGTAGTGTTCCATGAATCCTATGACGCTGAAATAATCCACCCCTTCTAGCCATATCTCTATCTCTAAATGAGGCACTAGAGAATTGATTGGATATATGGACCCTTTCGAGGTCCCAAAATATCTCTCGCTCCATGAGCTCCACCTTCTTGGCTGTACTAATCACTGACTGAAATAATACCCCCATCTCTAAATACGCAGACCACTGACTTCCTGATGAAATGTGTCAATCCCCTTACAAGATGGCAAACTCTTTCTACCGTAGTAGGAAAGATAGTTGTAGCATGTCAAGCTAACTGGCGTAAATAGACCTTGTACTTCGAAATTGATATAGTACCCTGACTCAGAATCTCAAATCTCAGGTAACTCTCCTCTCTAAAATTCCAAGGAAAGAATCTTTCATAAATAGCACTAGAGAATGTCTCCCAGGAGATCCAATCGAAAAAGACCCCAAACAAGTCCCCCACCACTCTTTGACTGGTCTACGAAGCTGGAGAGCAACATACCAAACATTGTGAGTCTCTGCTAGCCCAAAAATCTCAAATAGCTCTCTAAAAGTAACCTAACAACTCATGGCATTCCCACCCTGAAACTAAGGTGGGTCCATCTTTTTTAATCTCTCATATCTACGTTGCTCATCATCAGTCAACCAGTTGTTAGAGGAACCCCAAAAGTGGGTGCTGCTAGTAGTTTCCCCACCTATACTTGGGCCTCAAGGGCCTGTTGCTGATCTAAAAGCTAAACCATCACTCAGTTCCGAGATGCACCTAGTATGCTAGTAGGGGTACCTATCTATCCCATAGTCTCAAGCACACTTAAAACCCTCAGAAGTGTGTCCCATAATAATGATGCTGCAATATACTCAGGAGGAACTTGGTCCTCTATAGGCTATGTAGCTAGCTCAGGAGGAGATACCCCACTCATAGTCTCTAACTGGTGTTGCTTCTCGGTCCTAACCCCTACCTCGGTCTCAGCCTCTACCCCTAGTTAGGGTCTTCATAGCAATCTCAGGGGCTACTCCCCTAATTTGGTAGATGTTGTAGATCTGGTCCTCGCGATCTATCAAAAGGACATACGACCACTCAATACTTAAACAAGAACCCATGCATGACTTGATTAGAAATAAGTAAAAGCGAATTTCCTAACAGTCTTCATAGCCTCTCAAGGATAAGTACTCAACATCTCCGCACTGATACTCAAGACTCTACTAGACTGGGTTTTACACATATGAGACATATGAATGTGGGACTCTGATACCAAATTATCATGACCTAAAATTCAGGTGTGATAGCACTCATCTATCCCACCAAGGCGAGTTAGCCTAAACCTGTACAGTCCAATATAATAATAAAAAAGTGAAAAACAGAATAGTTTAAAATAGTGGATACACATAAGGAAATCAAACTAAAACTATTCCAGAACTAGTGCCACATGTACAAGCCACTAGATAATAACACTCGAAAAGAAATATAACTCTCAATGTCTAGTTTTTGAATAGAACAACAACAATAATAACATATCCAGTGAAATCCCATAAGTGAGGTCTCAGGAGGGTAGAATGTATGTAGATCTTACTACTACCTAATAGAGGTAGAGAGGTTGTTTCCTGAGGACCCTCATCGCAAAAATCCATGCACAGAATAAACTAGATATGGAAAATAGGAACTGGGTATCCTGAAAATACAAGCAGCCACCTCTCAAGAATCCAGAAGCTCGGTTTGACAGTAAGAAATCTAATCAGGAGGAACCGGAATCATAACTAATAAAAATGTAGCAAGAGGTGAGTACAACAACATGGTACTCAGCAAATGAAAACAAACCCTGAAGTAAGGCAATAAAGAACACAAGTACTCCTATCCACCCAATAACATGACGCCAAACTACACATTGCACTCGGAAAACTCCCAGTACAACCACTATAT